>AWOL01S0116457.1:0-18359 GCA_000715115.1 Nicotiana otophora
ATGTTATATCGAATATATCTTATATACTATACACTTAGTATATATATATATATATATATATATATTATACTATACTATATATACAACAACAACAACAATCAAGTGAAATCCCACTAGAGGGGTCTGGGAGGGTAGTGTGTACGCAGACCTTTCTCTTATCCCGAAGAGGTAGAGTGGCTGTTTCCGAGAGAACCTCGGCTCAAGAGAACAAAAAGACAAAATAAGACAATATTAGTATCACCACAGAAATCATAGAAAAAATAGGAACAACATGAAATCCAGAAGAAAGATGCAAAGCGAAAAGGAAAATAACCAAAACAAAAAACGATAGCTAGTAAATAGGTCTCACACTGAAACGCAAAATAGTAAGACACGACATTGCCTCTAGCTAGCTTAGACAAACCCTTACCAGACTAGTCTCACAACGGTACGAAATAAGACAAGACTCAACTACCTCCTAACCTAGAACTCTAATACTATACTATATATACTATACTATATATATCTTATACTATATTATACTATACTATATATATACGGACATCTTAATATAGCTATTGTTATATCGAATATAGCTTATATACTATACACTTAGTATATATATATTATACTATACTATATATACATCTTATAGTATGTGTGTATGTATATATATATATATATATATACACACACACACACTTAACTTATAATAAATAATAAGTAGTTAACTAATTATTAAATATTAACTAAACATTTCCGACCGATTTCGGTCGGAAATGGCATGGTCAATAGTCAAATGTCACTTAATATTTCCGACCGATTTCGGTCGGAAATTTCCAATTTAGATCTGCCAGGGACGGGCTTCTTCCCCATTTTCCCATTTTCTCTGTCTCTTCCATTTCTCATCTTCTCCTCTCTAGTTGCATTTTCACCCAGAATCAACTCTTGTCTCCCTCCTCACCCAAAATCAAAGCCCCTCATCGTCTCTCTCCCCTCCCCCGCCATTGTTCGAACGCCGGCTGCCACCACTGCTTCCTCCGCCACCACCACCCACTGCTTTTAGCACCCAAAATCAAACCCCCTCTCTTCTCTTTCAAGGTTAGTTATCTTTATTTTTTAATTTAAGTAATTTTAATTCTTCTATTGTATAAACTAGGGTTTAGTTAATGATTAATTAGATTTAGGGTTTACTCCTATTGATTATGTTTATGCTAGCATTATCTATGTTAGAAGATTATTATTATTCTAGGGTTAGATAATTTTATAGCTTTCAATTATATTGATTATGATTATGTTAGGGTTTAATTCTTTCAATTATTTATTCTATTAGTTTAATTATGATTAATGCTAGGGTTAGCTAATTTTATTTTATTTAATTATATTTCCCTTTAATGGTCTAATTGAATTAAAAAACACTTATTTAAATTATTTAAGCACTCAAATTATTTAAATTAATAATATTGTAACTAAAGTTTATTATGTAACTTAATTATATAAATTAATTTGAACTATGATTAATATAATTTATTTGTTCTTTATGATTAATATAACTTAAGGAATTTATTACGCATGCAATGTCACTTGAACCATTTTGGATTAGAGGGTTGATTAGATGTTCTTGTGTGAAGTGCAAGTGTTTGTATGTTTTTGGATCGGAGGATGTTAAGGCTCATCTTTATAAAAAAGGGTTTATGGATAATTATTTTGTGTGGATTAGTCATGGAGAGATTGATGGTAGTGATGGTGTATTTTATAACGTAGTTGTTGGTGAAAGTAGTAGGTCGATGGAGAATAACGTTCAACATCCTAGATACCATGAAATGGTTGCGGATGCTTTTGGGGTGCACTTCGATTTTGAAACCCATGAAAGTGTTGAACAACCTCCTAACGAAGAAGCAAAATATTTTTATGAACAGTTAGAGGCCGTTAGTCGTCCACTAAGGGAAGGGAATATAATGCACCCTATCCGACTTGGAGTGACTTTCCATAGGATCTCGTGCAACAAATGTTTAACCAATTTAAGGTTTTAATACAATTCTTATCTATTTAAGCATTATATTAACAATATTTTCATCTAACGTTACATACTTTATTTGCAAACTAAGTGTGCCTGGGAGGACCGGTATAACCGTGAAATTTATGCAAATTGGGAGTATAAATGTCGTAAGAGACTCTCTAATTCCTTCTGCTCCGCTCGAAAGGTTAACAAGAAGCCTCCATGGGTTCTACCGGATTTATGGGAGGATCTGCAGAGGTATTGGGCCACCGAAAAATTCGAGAAGCAGAGTGAACTGGGAAAGAAGGCCCGAGCATCTGAGAAGGGTGGCTCCTTGCACTGTCTGGGTTCAAGGAGCATGGGGATACGAGAAGACAACTGGTAATTCCTTAAAATACTTCGGTCTATTTTTATCGAACTATATTTATATATGTTATTTTTGTTAAAACGTTTTATTATATTTGTAGGAAAAAAAATTGGGATGAAGATGAGTCATGATGAGTTCTTCATGGAGACTCACATCCGGAAGAAGAAGGTACCGACAGATCCAACTAGATGGGTTGAGGATCGGGCAGAGACTACACATGTAAGTTTCATAACTACTATAAATGTTTATAATATTATATAGTTAGTAATTTTCTATCTTCTAAATAAAGGGTCGCTACAAGATTAATGTGGAGGAGTACACTCAGATCTTGCCACCGAATGAGCAAGGCGAGCAACCGCCCATTTCAGACGAAGAAGCGCAGAGGATATAATTGGATATTGTCGATGGTCCTAAAAAGGGGATAACATACGCCCTTCCAGATAAATCATTTCGGCGCTACAGGGATGGATTGCAAAGTATAGGGACTTCCGCCCAAGGCGAGGCGATTGATAGGTCGACTATATCGTCTATGGAACAGAAGATCGCAAAGATGACAACAGAGCTTGAAGAGACAAAGGCTAGAGAAAAAAAAGAGAGATGAACAATTTGGTACCCTTCAAGTTCAGCTAGAAAGGAGGGACGAATAATTTAATCTCCTTCAAGGTCAGCTGGCCAATCTTCTTGCTAGTGGTACTTTTCCCATTCCCCGGTCTTGTGAGCCTTCCCCATGTGCCGACGATGAAGGTTCTAGGAGTGAAGATGGAGATGATGCTAGATAAAAAAACTCATTGAATGGTATGTATTACTAAACAAAGTATTGAACTTGTCAATATTTAGTTTAGACTAGTTTTGAATGATGATAATATTGTTATTTTGTTATTGAACATTTTAGTAGTTGTTGTTGTGGTTGTTATTAGTTGTTGTTGTTGTTAGATAATGGTTGTTAGTGTTAGTTAATAGTTTTTGTTAGTTAATTGTTGTTTTTGTTGTTGTTGTTGTTAGTATATTCATTGTTGTTGATTAATTATGGTTGAATGGCAGCAATGTAATGCTGCCATTATAAGATAGATATTGGTTGTAATTTGCAGGTGGTGTAGCTCAAAAATAGGCATTTTCTGCCCAGTTTTTACCTAGATTTCCGATTGAATTCGGTCGGAAATTTCAAATAAATTCTCCAGTTTTTTGAAATTTCCGAGCGAATTCGGTCGGAAATTATGAATTTATATTTATTTTTTTAAATAAATTAACAATTTATTACAATTTATAACTAATTATTTAATTAAATAAAATTATTATTTTTTAAAATTTTCGACCGATTTCGGTAGGAAATTTGAAAAATTTAAAAATATATATTTAATTGTTTCCGACCGATTTCGGTCGAAAATTAAAGTTTGGCAGTCAGTCAACGCTTTGATGTTTCCGACCGAATTCGGTCGGAAATTTCCGACCAATTTTGGTCGGTACACGTTTGCGACCATCGTTTTCCCGACCAATTAAAATCGGTCGGAATTCGGTCGGAAATTATCAATTTCCAACTGATTTCGGTCGGAAATAGCGGACGAAATTACACTGTTTTTGAGTAGTGAAAATGGGCCAACAGGTTAGTTCATTTGGCCATTTATTCTTGTTAGCCCAATCTTATTAAATACTAAACTAATACATTCTGCCCACTTTCAAACTTTTCATCAAGTCTTTAACAAATCTTTTTTACAACATGATCAAGATTCTCATAAAATACTACTTAAAGGTTAACAAAGAAGTGGTAAGAGGTAATAAATTAATAAATAAATAAAGCGAAAAAAGTCATGGATTTAACTTTATGATCCAAAGCTTGATTTCAATATTGAAACCTCAACAATTATACATATAGTAAATTTCCTTGCATATGCTTCAAGTAATCTAAACATGATCAAATCCTCATCAATTGCTATTAAAAAACATCTGCATTACAAAGTTTAAAGGTTACCTGGGTCGCAGAAAATAAATATAGCAGCGAAGAATGAGAGCTCAGCAACAGAAAGCAACAGAGAAACAACAGCAAAATCAGTATGAAATCCAACAGCAAATCGTGTTTAAACAACACGAAAACTTTAGAGAAGAAACCCAGAACTAACTTTAAAGAAGATTTCTACTTTTCTAAAACTTTGCACTCTAAAATTCACTCACAAAGCACAAATCTTTTTTCAGCTTATTAAAGTATTCAGCTGCTGATTTTTTGTTCAACCATATGTGTGTTCAAGAAACTCTCAAGATCTCTGTAAGTATAAGATGAGTATATGAAGTGAGGAAATAGCAGCCCCTTAAATAGGCAAATAAAGTCCATTTTTTAGGACAGATTTTGGTTCATCAAAAATCTTTCCAAAAGACTGACTTTGTGTACTAAAAACTGTTCAAGATCTGTCCCAAAGTGAAAGGACAGCCTAAAAATCTGTTGTGTCAGAAGCAAGGAGAAAAAATATCATTTCAGCCACCCTATTAGTAAAGGTAGGCTACTATTGCCCTATTTTGTGATAAAATATCCTAAACATCAGATTTTAACCATCAACAACAAACTACTTGCTCAACACAAATCAAACTTGAACAACTATGAACTGACAAAGCATAAATGAGACTAAAAACGTAATTGAACTAAGTATTCAAACCAACTTGATTGGAATGAATTTGATTTGTGCAAACTAATTACTAAACAAACAACTAAATTCACAAACTAATGCTCAAAATAGAAATTAGACGAACATCGCTAACAATCGGACGACGACATTCAACAACTAAACAATCGATTAACTAAGTAAATGATTTACTAATACATTAAAGATCACGTTTAATCAATAACAATTTAACAAACAACTAAACTAAATAGAGATAACTAATTAAATAAACATAACTTGAAACTCTAATTAACAAGACACAACCAAAACAGAAAAATCAAATATTAGAAAACAAAATTAAAATTAGGAACTAAACTATTACTACTAAAAAAATCAGAAATTAAGTAAAACAATGACGGTTATACCTAACGAGCGTGCTTGAAGCTGTTCGAGCCACGAGAAGACGCCGGAGATGCTAAAAGGAGTACATGACTCTGAAACGCACGTTTCTTTCGGGTAGACGCTAGAACGAAATGAGTTTCAGCATCTCGCCCAAAGAAATGAGTGTCTTTGAGTCGAAAAAAAGCTAAGATGGGGGTTCAGGGCATTGTGGAGGTGGTGAGGCAGTGGAGCCGCAGCGGCGGTGAGGGTGGCTGGCCGGCGGCGACGGGGATTTTGGGGGTAAAATGGGTAGGAAAGGATAGGTCTCGTGGAGCTCTACCATTCATGTATGTGTTGTAGGGTGGTGTCTTTACGACCTAAAATCCAACCATAGGCGTCGTGATGGTACCTAGTCTCTAAGACTAGGTAAGTCGATTTCTATTACATTTTAAAGCCATTTTTTTTGAATTAAATAAGTAACCAAAACTAATAGCGGAATACATATAAATATACAACCTCCCAAGACTGGTAGTACAGAGTCACGAACTCTAACTGAATACATGAAATGATCACGAGGACCGAATATACAATACTGTTTGATTAAAATTTAATAGTACAATGAAATGAAAAGACTCCAAGGGACTGCGACGACAAAGAAGCTCTACCTTGAATCCTTACGGTCCCGCTTTAACTCTGCTCAAGTATGATATCTCCAATACCTAGTTTTGCACAAAAATGTAACTCTGCTCAAGTATGAGTACACCACGGTCGGTACTCATTAAGTATCAAGACTAACCTCAATGGAGTAGAGACGAGGTACAGTCAAGACACTTACTAGTCTAATAACCTGTGCAATATGATATACAAAATACTAGGAAACAGATAGCAATAAGGGCAGGATAAAACAACCAGTGGTATGCGCAGCAAGACAACAAAAATACCATAAATATCACTCAATAATTAATAAATACATGTACGCCTAATTTATTCAAGTTTTTCAAATAAATATCTGTCACATAAAATTCTTCCAAATAACTCTCTTTCAAATGTAGTTTTCTCAAATAATTATTTTTCAAATATAATTCTTTCAATAAATCATTTCAAATATAATTTCCTCAAATAAATATCTTTCAAATACAATTCTTTCATATATTTCTGTTTAAATAAAAATCGTTCTAAATAAATATTTTTAATATAATTCTTTCAATTAAAAAGTCACCATGTGACACCTCATTTCATAATCATAAAAATACGGGTCTTATCCCATTTTTATATTTCCACGGCACCTCGTGCCCATAATTAAATCATCATATTTTTCCGGCACCTCGTGCCCTTATTTCATATCACAAACTGCACATTATCATTGCATCACAGCACATCGTGCTCACATTTTATATCACAACTGCATGGACAATTCGTGTGCCAAATATCCTCATTATTTACTCACGGCACATCGTGCCCACATTTTATTTTATAATCCGCTTGGCAATGACCACATTCTCCCAATTTCAACATAAATCAGATTGTTACTAATTTACCAACAACAAGACAAATTGCACAAGTTATAAAATTAAACACAAGCAAATCACAACATCACATAAAAATTATCAACACCACAACCCCACATCATCACATATCGTCCCTGACAATAGCCACCCTTATCGCTCCTATTTCCACCCTTATCACTCCTATAGCTACCCTTATTGCTCCGCCCAGACAATATCAATAGCCACCTTTATCGCTCCGCCCAGCCACTATTCCAACAAACACGACAACAATGAAATGCCACCCTTATACCCATATAATATCAACATTGAAATGCCACCCTTATCTCCCCAAAATAATAACTCACGCAACACAATAATTTATACGGGAAATTAACATGGCAACATAATAAAATCAATTCATATCACAATTTGCCCAATGGCCACAACCAAATTTCAAATAAAAATCAATTAATTTCACAACAAATAGCCCAAGGCTCCACACAATGTATATAACAGCCAAAAACAATCAATAGAGATAGAAATTACTCCGCATAAAGCAAAACCTTCATTAATGCAAATTTAGATAATTATATTAACACTTATTCTTAAGCTAGCTTAAATTAATTATTTGCATAAGGAAATTCATATTGGAATTTAATTTCCAAGAAATATTAAACCAATAATACTCACGAAATTTCATAAATATTTCAAGTAACAATCACATCAAATTATCATATAAAAACAAATTCAACAATAAGGATTTAGGCATGGCAAACAGATGATTTAATAATTTTCCAATTTACTACACAATAATGCCTAAGACTTTAATTCATTAAATTTTGCACATATAAGCCCGAGTACGTACTCCTCACCTCGCATACACGGCTTTGCACATTTCACAAATGGCACATAAGACTCAATGCCTAAGGGGTAATTCTCCCACTCGAGGTTAAGCAAGACACTTACCTTTATGAAGTTAGGCTGATATTCTAAAATAGCCTTCTTGCTTGAATTGGCCTTCGGATAGCTCAAATCTATCCAAATTAATTGTATAACTTCATTAAAATTCATCAAAAATAATTCTGTATAATAATACGTCGACTTACAATTTATTCCAAAAAGTCAACAAAAGTCAACGTAGGACCTGCCCTTCGGAACCCGACGTAATTTTAACCAAATCCAAACACCCATTTCGATATGAGTTCAACCATACCAATTTTATCAAATTCCGATAACAACTCGACCTCCAAATCTTAAATTTTCTTTTTTGGAAGATTTTACAAAACGCTTAATTTCTTCCATTAAAATCCGAATTAAACGATGAATATAATCATAGATTCATTAAATATAAATACGTTAGGATATAGAACACTTACCCTAATCCATATGGTGAACATCGCCTGAACAATCGCTTCAATCCGAGCTCCATAGATCCAAATATGTCAAATATGGTTGAACTCTCGAAAAATAGCTACTGCCCAGGTATTTACTCTTCGCGATCGCGAAGCACAAAATTTGTCAGCTCCAAAATTGCTCTTCGCGATCGCGTAAAACCAACTGCGATCGCGAAGAACAAACTCTCCAACTCTTCCAAACAACCTCTAGTATAATGGTCATAATGTTTTGTACAAAACTCCAAATGATGAATGGTTTAACTTTTGAAAACTAGATCCCAATGAATATAACGTTCATTTGTTTCTTATCTCCCAATTCCTTATATATTTCGAGATATAAGCTTCCAAAATTAGCCCTATGCAATAGAGATTTCCAAACTCTTTCCGGACAGCCTGTAGCATATCTACCATAACTTTTTGTACACAGCTCCAAATGTCAAATGGTTTATTTTTCTGCAAACTAGACATTATGGTCTACAACTTTCATTTTTGGATCATCTCCAAATTCCTTATAGATTGCGAGATATAAGCTTCCAAAATTAGCCCTATGCAATAGAGATTTCCAAACTCTTTCCGGACAGCCTGTAGCATATCTACCATAACTTTTTGTACACAGCTCCAAATGTCAAATGGTTTATTTTTCTGCAAACTAGACATTATGGTCTACAACTTTCATTTTTGGATCATCTCCAAATTCCTTATAGATTGCGAGATATAAGCTTCCAAAGTCGGGTCAGTGCAACCACGATTTGTACTACGCGATCACGAAAGAGCTTCCGCGATCGCGATTCACAAGGCCCCAAACTGCTGTTTGCTCTTCGCGAACGCAACCAAAAGATCGCGATCGTGATGCACACCTCTGTAGGCAGAAACCGGCAATTAAAAATAAACTGAAAAACCACCCCCGAAACTCACCCGAGCCCCTCGGGATCTCAACAAATATACCAATAAGTCCTAAAACATCATACGAACTTAGTCAAAGCCTCGAATCACATCAAACAACGCTAAAATTACGAATCACACCTCGATTCAAGCCTAATGAACTTTGAACTTTCAAATTCTATATCTTGTGCCGAAATACATCAAATCAATCCGGAATAACTTTAAATTTTGCACACAATTCATAAATGACATAACAAAGCTATTCCAATTTCCAGAATCGAATTTCGACCTCGATATCAAAAAATCAAACCCCCGGTCAAACGTTTCAAAAATTGAACTTTCGGCATTTCAAGCCTAATTCCACTACGGTCCTCCAAATAACTTTTCGGACACACTCTCAAGTCCAAAATCACCATACGGAGCTATTGGAATTATCAGAATTAAATTCCGAGGTCGTTTACACATAAGTCAATATCCGGTCATTTTTGTTTTTCATTTAAGCTTCTAAATAATGATTGTTCTTTTAATTTAATTCTGAATCTTCAGTAATTCAAACTCGACCATACCCGCGGTTCATAATACATATTGCGAAGCTGCTCGAGACCTTAAGTCACTGAACGGGGAGTAAATTCTTAAAACGACAAGTCGGGTCGTTACATTCTCCACCTCTTAAACAAACGTTCGTCCTCGAACGTGCTAAGAATTATTCTGAGGTTACCAAATTGATGATTTTACTTTTACACATACTCACGGTTGATTCCACGCTAAAACATTTGAGATAAGCGTGATAACATCATCTCATTTGAGATTATTTTCTTTTATCCATATTTGAAAACTTTAAGGCTATTTTCTTACACTCCAATATTTTCAAAAGGCCTGATTTTTTATAACAACGCACAATATTAGTCTCAACTGGCTATAGCAACTCGTGGCTATGCACACATCAATTTTCTCGATAGTGTTGAAGTAATTCAAAACTTTCTCTAGGGTGCTACATTATTCCCCGCTTAGGATCATTCGCCCCCAAACACATAACATATTTATCTCTTCCTTTGCAAATCCCAATCCTCCAAATTTTTACTAGCTCCCAAATTTTTCAGAAATTTCGGCAGAGTCTCCGATGTAATTAGGCATATCCACCTGCCAGAGTAATACTAAAAACAACTCCTAACAACACATCCACAACCCAAAAAAATACACCAAGGTATATATCAATAACACCAATCTTGGCATCACAAGCACTGCATTATCATAATAATATCAGAACATGAAGCACATCATATGTATGCTCATCACCATATCTCTGATCTTAAAAGCTGTTCATAATTAATTCCAGCATCATCATTTAATCTCATATTAACCACCACCCCATTTCGAATTTTCACAAGACTGACAATAAAATGTGAGGCATGGAGACCTCATGATTACTTACTCGGATTAATGAGTGACATTTAATGCCACCTGGGCACTCACCTCATAGGCTAAAACTCAATGTTTACAGCACAAAAATGGCTGAATATGAACAGAAAAATATACAAGAATTATCAAATAAGCCTAACAGGCATAACTCCCTATTAATATTATTGTACAAATTAAATTTCACAAAGGAAGAATTTTAAACTTATACATATTTCACCACAAGGAGCTCGTCCTTACATAACTTCTACCGCGGCTTGCAGCCCGGTTTAAATATTTCACGTCATGTAAAAATGCGAGGATCTCGTCCTCAAATCCGAATCACAATTATGTTGCACATTGTGCCAACTGAAATTTTCAATTTCCTTTATTTCTTCTTTTCAATATATTTCATAAATAATTTTCACAACATATAATGAACCCTCATACCGGTAGGGCATATAATTCATAAAAAATAGAATCAATTATTTCGAAACACATTAAACCCATTGTAATGAATAATAAAAATTAATTTTGGACTTATAGCCCTAAATGATGTATAAAAATAAATAACAGACACGGGCTCACACCTTCAAATCTCCCAACAGGTATAAATATATAAGTGGGTCACAAATTTACGAAGCTCACCCATAAGTGGAGCATAATAGGAGGACACACCTCAATATTCAGAACCGAATCAAATTAAGAAAAATATCCTTTTATAATAAAAATCAGGATCGTACCTGTAATGACACCATCTGTTGTATCGGCCTCAGCCAAATCATAGCGATCATATCAACGGGTCGGGCCTCCACCTCTTAGGCGTTCTCTAACTGCATGTCCTCCACCTCTAGCTGACTGTGCACGTGGAGTATCAACTGGAATAAAGATTATGGCTGGAGTGTTCAGATGAAATCCACCCCTTCCAAGTCCGGGACAATATCTCATGATATGCCTAGTATCACCACACTCATAACAACCCCTCTGAGGTCGCGACTGCTCATACTGAGTCTATGCCGGATAACTGAAATAACCACTGTAAGAATCTCGTGTCGGTGGTGCACTGTAAACTGGAGCACTCCGAATAATCTTATATGCGAATTGAGCTGACCGACTGCTCGAGCCTCCGCTATAATGGGTTCTAGCTGAAGAGACTCACTGAACCCTCCAGATCTTTGAGACCTTTTGGCCTCCTTAGACTCCCTTTCCTCTCCTAAAACGCCCTCAATCTTCCTTGCAATCTCCACTACTTGTTGAAATGGAGCATCAGTTTGCAATTCTCGAGCCATGCATATTTTAAATATCATAATCGAGCCCCTCAATGAATCTGCGGACCCGCTCTCTGATTGTAGGAACCAAGATAGGTGCATGACGGGCTAACTCGCTGAACCTGATAGACTGTCATAGTGCCCTAACGCAACCGTTCAAACTCTGTGCGCCACACATCTCTGAGAGCCTGGGGAACAAACTCTTTCAAGAACATTTCCGAAACTTGAGCCCAAGTTGGTGGTGTGGCATCGGCTGGTCTACCTTCTTCATAGATTTGCCACCACCGATACGCTGTGCCTGACAGTTTGAATGTAGTAAAGGAAACTCCGCTCACTTCCACAATACCCATGGTGCGGAGAATATGGTGATAAGTTTCAATAAATTCTTGGGCATCCTCTGTAGCTGTGCCATTGAAAGTTAGTGGATTATATTCTTAAACTTTTCAAGTTTTTTTTGTTCTTCTTCTGATGTCTCGGGCCCGACCTCAGGTCGAACCGAAATAATAGGTTGTACCGGTACTACACCCAAAACCTTCCCAACGTGAACCTGTTGCTCTGGAGTTGTGGTAGGAGTCTAAGCTAGTCCCCCAATCTGCGAAATGTTTGGTGTAACAGAGATCAATCCCACCTGAGTTAATGTACCGAACATACTCAAGAACTATGCTAAAGTCTCCTGAAGTCCGGGGGTAACAACAGGTGCTTCTGGTACCTGTCCCCCAAATGGAGCTACTGGTGGCTCCTCAACTGTTATTCTGATAGGTGCTCTAGTCATAGCACGTGCCCTTTCTCGGCCCCGGCCTCTTGCAGCCCTAGTAGTATGCGCGGATGCATGCTCAGCTAACCCGGTATCACGTGTACTCACCATCTGTGAGAGAATAGAGATACAAAGGCTCAAATTCTACAATCAACAAATCCGCATGACAGGAATGAAAGAAGTGAAAATTTCCTAACAGTTCTATAGCCTCTCGAAGATAAGTACAGACATTTCCGTACCGATCCGCAAGACTCTACTAGACTCGTGTGTGACTCGTAGAACCTATGAACCTAGGGCTCTGATACCAACTTGTCATGACCCAAAATCCTACCATAGGCGTCGTGCTATTACATTTTGAAGCCATATTGTTTTGAATTAAATAAGTAACCAAAACTAACAGCGGAATAAATATGAATATACAACCTTTCAAGACTTGTAGTACTGAGTCACGAACTCTAACTGAATACATGGAATGACCACGAGGACCGAATATACAATACTGTTTGATTAAAATTTAACAGTACAATGAAATGAAAAAACTCCAAGGAACTGCGACGACAAAACAGCTCTACCTTGAATCCTTACGCTCCCGCTTTTACTCTGCTCAAGTCTGGTATCTCCAATACCTGGCTCTGCACAAAAATATACAGAAGTGTAGTATGAGTACACCATGGTCGGTACCTAGTAAGTATCAAGACTAACCTCAATGGAGTAGAGACGAGGTATCGTCAAAACACTCACTAGTCTAATAACCTGTACAATATGATATACAAAATAATAGGAAACAGATAGCAATAAGGGCGGGATAAAACAATCAGTGGTATGCGCAACAAGACAACAAGACAACAAGAATACCATAAATATCACTCAACAATTAATAAATACATGTACGCCTAATTAATTCAAGTTTTTCAAATACATATCCGTCACATAAAATTCTTCCAAATAACTCTATTTCAGATGTAGTTTTCTCAAATAATTATTTTTCAAAAATAATTCTTTCAATAAATCTTTTCAAATATAATTTCCTCAAATAAATAGCTTTCAAATACAATTCTTTCATATAATTCTTTTTGAATAAAAATCGTTCTAAATAAATATTTTTAATATAATTCTTTCAATTAAAAAGTCACCATGCGACACCTCATTTCATAATCATAAAAATACGGGTCTCATCCCATTTTCATATTTCCACGGTACCTCGGGCCCATAATTAATTCATCATATTTCCCCGGCACCTCGTGCCCTCATTTCATATCACAACTGCACGGACAATTCACGTGCCAATTATCATTATCATTTCATCACAGCACCTCGTGCCCACATTTTATATCACAACTGCACCGACAATTCACGTGCCAAATATCTTCATTATTTACTCACGGTACATCGTGCCCACAATTGCATTTTATAATCCGCCTGGCAATAGCCACATGCTCCCAATTGCAACATAAATCAGATTGTTACCAATTTACCAACAACAAGACAAATTGCATAAGGTATAAAACTAAACACAAGCAAATCACAACATCACATGAAAATTATCAACACCACAACCCCACATCATCACATATCGTCCCTGACAATAGCCACCCTTATCGCTCTTATTTCCACCCTTATCGCTCCTATAGCCACCCTTATCGCTCCGCCTAGAAAATATCAATAGCCATCCTTATTGCTCCTGTTTCCACCCTTATCGCTTCTATAGCCACCCTTATCCCTCCGTCCAGACACTATTCCAACAAACACGACAACAGTGAAATGCCACTTTTATACCCATATAATATCAACGGTGAAATGCCACCCTTATCTTCCCAAAATAATAACTCACACAAGACAATAATTTACACGAAAAATTAACACGGCAACATAATAAAATCAATTCATGTCACAATTTGCCTAATGGCCACAACCAAATTCCAAGGATATAACAAAAATCAATTAATTTCACAACAA
This sequence comes from Nicotiana otophora, assembly GCA_000715115.1. NCBI lineage: Eukaryota > Viridiplantae > Streptophyta > Magnoliopsida > Solanales > Solanaceae > Nicotiana > Nicotiana otophora. The sequence goes on from AWOL01S0116457.1 coordinate 14,451, forward strand.
ATAGCACAAGGCTCCACACAATGTATATAACATCCAAAAACAATCAATAGAGATAGAAATTACTCAGCATAAAGCAAAACCTTCATTAATGCAAATTTAGATAATTATATTAACACTTATTCTTAAGCTCGCTTAAATTAATTATTTGCATAAAAAAATTCATATTGGAATTTAATTTCCAGGAAATATTAAACCAACAATACTCACGAAATTTCATAAATATTTCAAGTAACAATCACATCAAATTATCATATAAAAACAAATTCAACAATAAGGATTTAGGCATGGCAAACATATGATTTAATAATTTTTCACAATTTTCTAATTTACTACACAATAATGCCTAAGACTTTAATTCAATGAATTTTGTACGTATAAGCCCGAGTACGTACTCGTCACCTCGCGTACACGGCTTTTTCACATTTCACAAATGGCACATAAGACTCAATGCCTAAGGGGTAATTCCCCTACTCGAGGTTAAGCAAGACACTTACCTTTTTGAAGTTAGGTCGATATTCCAAAATAGCCTTCTTGCTTGAATTGGCCTCTGGATAGCTCAAATCTATCCAAATTAATTGTATAACTTCATTAAAATTCATCGAAAACAATTCTGTATAATAATTCGTTGACTTAAAATTTATTTTAAAAGGTCAACAAAAGTCAATGCGGGACTCGCCCCTCGGAACCCGACGTAATTTTAACCAAATCCGAACACCCATTTCGATATGAGTTCAACCATACCAATTTTATAAAATTCCGATAACAACTCGACCTCCAAATCTTAAAGTTTTGTTTTTGGAAGATTTTACAAAAATCTTAATTTCTTCCATTAAAATCCGAATTAAACGATGAATATAATCATAGATTCATGAAGTATAAACACTTTATGATATAGAACACTTACCTCAATCCATATGGTGAAAATCGCTTCAATCCGAGCTCCATAGCTCCAAATATGTCAAAAATGGCTGAAACCTTGAAATATAGCTACTGCCCAGGTATTTACTCTTCGCGATCGCAAAGCACAAAACTTTTCAGCCCCAAAATTGCTCTTCGCGATTGCGAAGAACAAACTCCCCAACTCTTCGAGGCAGCCTCTGGTATAATGGTCATAACATTTTGTACAAAACTCCAAATGATGAATGGTTTAACTTTCTCAAAACTAGTTTCCAAGAAATATAGCTTTCATTTGTTTCTCATCTCCAATTCCTTATATATTTCGAGATATAAGCTTCCAAAGTCATCCCTATGCAACAGAGATTTCCAAACTCTTTCCGGACAGCCTGTAGTATATCTACCATAACTTTTTGTACACAACTCCAAATAACAAATAGTTTATTTTTCTGAAAACTAGAATCAAGGTCTACAACTTTCATTTTTGGATCATCTCCAAATTCCTTATAGATTGCGAGATATAAGCTTCCAAAGTCGGGTCAATGAAATCGAGATTTGTACTACGCGATCGCGAAAGAGCTTCTGCGATTGCGATTCACAAGGCCCCAAACTGCTGTTTGCTCTTTGCGAACGCGACCAAAAGTTCGCAATCGCGATGCACACCTCTGTAGGCAGAAACCAGCAATTAAAAATGGCCTAGAAATGATCTGAAACCACCCCGAAACTCACCCGAGCCCCGCGGGACCTCAACCAAACACACCAACAAGTCCTAAAACATCATACGAACTTAGTCGAATCCTCGAATCACATCCAACAATGCTAAAATCATGAATCACACTTCGATTCAAGCCTAATGAACTTTGAACTTTTAAATTCTATATCTTGTGCCAAAATACATCAAATCAATCCGGAATAACTTTAAATTTTGCACACAAATCATAAATGACATAACAAAGCTATTCCAATATCCAGAATCGAATTTCGACCTCGATATCAAAAAGTCAACCCTCCGATCAAACTTTTCAAAAATTCAACATTCGGCATTTCAAGCCTAATTTCACTACGGACTTCCAAATAATTTTTCGGATATTCTCCTAAGTCCAAAATCACCATACAGAGCTATTGGAGTCATCAAAATTAAGTTCCAAGGCCGTTTACATATAATTCAATATCTGGTCAACTTTTTTTTTCATTTAAGCTTCTAAATAAGGATTGTTCTTTTAATTTAATTCCGAATGTTCAGTAATTCAAACTCGACCACACCCGCGGGTCATAATACATATTGCGAAGCTTCTCGAGACCTTAAGTCACTGAACGAGACATAAATTTTAAAACGACAAGTCGGGTCGTTACAGGTGTTGGCCGGAGCTTCAAGAATTTGGGCCAAAAAGTGGCGGTTAAAGTTTCCTAGATCTAAAATTCAAGGAGTTTGAGGGGGTTTTGAAGGAATAGGTTTGGAGATATGGGAAGAGAAGGTTGTGAAGATTAAATTGTGTGAATTTGGAGGTGTTTGGAGGTGGTCCGCCGTCGGTAGGTAATTTCTGGCGGCGGCGGTGGTGAGAAGAGAGAAGAGAGAGAGAGAGAGAGAGAGAGAGAGAGAGAGAGAGAAAAGAGAAAGAGTTATGGGGGAAATGACGGAATTTTTCAGATTTTGAAGCTTTAAATACTCCTTGAGAGATCAAATATGGACCATTAGATCAAGGGTTATCAATGGGTGAGATTTGATCTTGGGTCACTTAGTGAGACTACGTAGTTTTGAGGCAAAACTACGTCGTCAGACCCTTTCAAGGGCAGCCCCTTATCTTGCACTTTTGGCCACTTTCTCTTTCAAATTTGTCCTAATTTCTTCCTTAATCCTACTTATTAAACTAAATTTACACAAATAAATAAATTAATTAAGTAACTTATTTAAATGATCAATTAACTAGAATAACTCACCAATTGAATAGTTAATTATTTTCGAAAATGCACAAATGAAGAAAGAACTACTTTTTGGTATTTTTATGATAGGAAGTATGCAATCAAAGACACAAAAATTGGGGAAAATAATTAAAGTAACAAAACACTAATGACTTTAGGAGATATTAAAATAGTACAAAAATTAGGTATTCACAGTTGTCCCTCTTTGCTCGAGAACATGAAGAGATTTCGTGCAAAGAAAAGTGAATGCCATGGCTAATTTTTGCTCCAATAAAAGCATTTTTTTTTTGAAAAATGGTGACCGAACCTTGCTTCTGAGGTTGCCTACATATCCTTGTTTGGAGGAATTAGGTCAGTGTAATTCTGAAAAACTTTGGTAGCTCGGACTGCCGGACACTAGATTTAAGACTGATGTTGCTGCTGTTATTGTTGTTACTGTTACTTGCTGCTTACATCAAAAGGAAAAGAGAAGAGAACTACATATGTCTGCAAACTAAGAGTTACAAAATTCCTAATCTATGTGTCTTGTGGAGTCAAATCTTGATTCTTGACCTGCTCGCTTGTGTTGACCTTAGATTGGATCTTGATGCTCTTTGAAGAAAAGATTATGGCTCATTCTCGATTGCTTTCTTTCCGGATCAGAATTCGAGAAAATGACACTTGAGAAGCTGGGTTGCTGACACATTATCTGTCACGACCCAATCTCACATGTAGATCGTGATGGCGCCCAACACTACAGCTAGGCAAGCCAACTAATAAAATTAAGCAAACATTGATAAAATTTAAAATCAAGAAATCTCAGACTCTACCAATGTATGTGCCAAGACCTGATGTCACAAGTGTATGAGCATCTAGTAGATGATACAAAACCCCAAATACTGTCTGAAATAAAATAGACAGAATGTAAATATAAGAAAAGACACTGGTAGCTGCAGAATGGCTCAGAAAGGCAGCTCACCACTATGCCTCAGGATGACGTGGATATGTGATGATAGTTCCTCCACCAGTACCTGTCTCAACTCCTGCACAAAAAGTGCAGAAAGTGTAGTATGAGTACGTAAACAACGTGTACTCAGTAAGTATCAAGCCTAATCT
>AWOL01S0116461.1:9541-21691 GCA_000715115.1 Nicotiana otophora
AGGAAAAGACCTCGTTTATCACTAAGTACGAGACTTACTGTTATAATGTAATGCCATTCGGCCTAAACAATGCTGGCGCAACTTATCAACGCCTAGTAAACAGAATGTTCGAAAAACAAATAGGAAAATCAATGGAGGTTTATATTGATGACACGTTAGTTAAATCCCTGCGAGTACAGGAAAATGTAAAGCATTTGCAGGAAACTTTCTACATACTAAGGAAGTACAATATGAAGCTCAATCCCGAAAAATGTGCTTTCGGGGTTGGCTCAGGCAAGTTTCTCGGTTTCATTGTGTCCAATCGAATAATCGAGATTAATCTCGATAAAATCAAAGCAATCGAGGACATTACAGTGGTAGATAATGTAAAGGCCGTACAAAGGATAACGGGACAGATAACCACCCTGGGATGATTCATTTCAAGATCCTCGGATAGGGGCCACCAATTTTGCTCTCTGCTTAAAAAGAATAGCAATTTTGCATGAACTCCGAAATGTCAGCAGGCTTTGGAAGAGATAAAACGTTATTTATCGAGCCCTCTGTTGCTTCATACCCCAAAGGCAGATAGACAACTTTATCTGTATCTAGCTGTCTCGGAGATAGCAGTAAGTGGAGTCCTAATTCGAGAAGAACGAGGTACGCAATTCCCTATTTATTATGTAAGTCGAACTTTAGGTAAGGCCGAACTAGATATCCACACTTAGAAAAATTAGCGCTTGCTTTAATAAGTGCCTCTAGGAAACTAAAACTATATTTGCAGTGCCATCCGATACATGTTGTAACAACTTATCCTCTAAGAAATATTTTACACAAGCCTGAGCTTTCAGGTCGATTGGCCAAATGGGCCATAGAGATCGGCGGGTATGACATCGAGTATCGACCTCGAACCGCTATCAAATCTCAAATCTTAGTGGACTTCATGGCTGATTTTATGCCGACCTTCGTACCCAAGATTGAAAAAGAATTACTGAAAAAATAGGGTACCTCTTCGGGAGTCTGGACTCTCTTTACGGACGGTGTCTCGAACACAAAGGGGTCCGGACTGGGCATCGTACTGAAATCGCTCACAAGTAATGTAGTTAGACAGTCTACTAAAACTACAAAATTGACTAACAATGAGGCCGAGTATGAGGCCATGATTGCAGGTCTCGAACTAGCTAGATGTTTGGGGGCCGAGGTCGTGGAGGCTAAATGTGATTCCCTCCTCGTGGTAAATCAAGTCAACGGGACTTTTGAAGTCTGAGAAGATCGAATGCAGAGGTATTTGGATAAATTACAAGTGACTCTACATCAATTTAAGGAATGGACTTTTCAACATGTACTTCGAGAACAGAATAGTGAGGTCGACACTCTTGCAAACTTAGGTTCGTCGGTCGAGGATGACGAACTCAACTCGGGGACTGTCGTACAACTCATGAAATCGGTAATCGAAGAAGGTCATGCCGATATAAACTCCACAAGTCTAACTTGGGATTGGAGAAACAAATATATAGAGTACTTCAAGAATAGGAAACTTCCATCAGATCCAAAGGAATCGAGAGCTCTATGCACAAAATCTGCATGGTTCACCTTATCCAACGATGGAACACTATTTAGAAAGACCTTCGATGGTCCACTGGCAATATGTTTGGGACCGGGAGATACCAACTACATCCTACGGAAGATTCACGAGGACACTTGTGGGAATCATTCCGGTGTCAATTCATTGCTCCACAAAATAATCAGAGCAGGGTATTATTGGACCGATATGAACAAGAATACGAAGGAGTTCGTTCAAAAATGCGACAAATGCCAAAGACATGCGCCCATGATCCATAAACCCAGGGAACTTCTCCACTCGGTCTTATCTCGATGGCCCTTCATGAAATGGAGAATGGACATCGTCGTCCCCCTCCCATCGGCCCCAGGTAAGGCTCAATTTATTTTGTTTATGACGGATTATTTCTCTAAAAGAGTTGAAGCACAAGCTTTCGAGAAAGTCAGAGAAAGGAAGTAATAGACTTCATTTGGGACCACATCACATGTCGGTTTGGGATGCCATCCGAAATTGTATGTGGTAATGGAAAGCAATTCATCGGCAGTAAAGTAACTAAATTTCTCGAGGACCACAAAATCAAAAGGATCCTATCAACACCTTATCATCCCAGTGGGAACAGACAAGCTAAACCGACCAACAAAACCATCATCCAAGATCTTAAGAAAAGATTAACCAACGCTAAAGGAAAATGGAGATAAATATTACCCAAAGTCCTTTGGGCGTACCGCACGACATCAAAATCCAGTACCGGAGCAACACCATTCTCGTTGGTTTATGGAGTCGAAGCTCTTATCTCGGTTGAGGTCGGAGAACCTAGCGTCAGATTTAGGTATGCGACAAATGAGTCGAATAACGAGACAATGAACACGAGCCTAGAATTATTGGACGAAAAATGAGAAGTAGCTCTCGTCCAATTAGCCGCCCAAAAATAGCAGATCGAAAGGTATTATAATCGAAGAACAAATCTTTGATATTTTAAAATCTGGGATTTAGTGCTAAGGAAAGTCACCCTCAACACCAGAAATTCAAATGAAGGAAAATTGGGTCCTAACTGGGAAGGACCATATCAGGTTCTCGAAATCATCGGAAAAAGATCCTACAAGCTCGGTGTAATAAACGGCAAATAATTACCGAGCAATTGGAATGTGTTGCACCTAAAACTATACTACTGTTAAGGTACGACCCTCCTATGTTCATTTATATTCTGAAATTAACCCTTACAGATGTTCGACAAGAAACGGGGATGGAGTATTCAACTCGAAGCCTTTAGCCTGAAAGCACGCATTGCACTCTTTTTCCCTTAGACCGGTTTTGTCTCAAATGGGTTTTTCGGCAAGGTTTTTAATGAGGCAACCATTGATCGTGCTAACTTAGAAAAATTCAGTAGTATCCAAGGCCTCTTTACAATCAACCTCGGATACTGGGGGGCATTACCCCTCGAATATATCAAGTTAGATGCAAGGAAGTTACTTCATGACAACAGAGTTTCGATAGGAAAAATTGTAAGAGCCAAATGGTCAAAACGAACCATGTTCATGTAGTCCGCTCGATCCCTGGTAAAAACATGAACACATGTATAATCACATAAAGAGAAATTTCTACTTTACCGATATCTCATATCTCAGAATCCATCCTCTATTTCATGATCTATTATGCAAACAGGCTTAAGGGCCGACCATTACCCCATAAATCGAGGATTGCCAACCGAAATATCAACGAAATCAAGCCCCACATAAGCCTACGGGCTACATTACTTCGAGTTCGAGCAAACACTCACTCGACTACTAATCCTAAGGGCTACTCTCGCTTTGAGTTCGAGCAATCGCTCACTCGACCATAAAGACTACGGGCTACATTACTTCGAGTTCGAGAAAAGACTCACTCGACTACTAAGCCTAAGGGCTACTCTCGCTTCAAGTTCGAGCAATCGCTCACTCGACCATAAAGCCTATGGGCTACATTACATTGATTTCGGGCAAACACTCACTCGACTACTAAGCCTAAGGGCTACTCTCGCTTTGAGTTCGAGCAATCGCTCACTCGACCATAAAGCTTATGGGCTATATTACTTCGAGTTAAAGCAAACGCTCACTCAACTACTAAGCCTAAGGGCTACTCTCGCTTCGAGTTCGAGCAATCGCTCACTCGACCATAAAGCCTACGGGCTACATTACTTCGAGTTCGAGCAAACACACACTCGACTACTAAGCCTAAGGTCTACTCTCACTTCGAGTTCGAGCAATCACTCACTCGACCATAAAACCTACGGGCTACATTACTTCGAGTTCGAGAAAACACTCACTCGACAACTAAGCCTAAGGGCTACTCTCGCTTCGAGTTCGAGTAATCACTCACTCGACCATAAAGCCTACGGGCTACATTACTTTGAGTTCGAGCAAACATTCACTCGACTACTAAGCCTAAGGGTTACTCTTACCTCGAGTTCGAGCAAACAATCACTCGATCATAAAGCCTACAGGCTACATTACTTCGAGTTCAAGTAGTCACTCACTCAACTATTAAGCCTAAGGGATACTCTTACTTCGAGCTCGAGCAAACACTCACTCGACCATAAAGACTACAAGGTCCGACGTCGATCAAATTGCCTAAAGCCTCGAACTTATGAAATAACTTTCATAAGGCATGAATGAAACAAAATCTTCACAAGGAAGAGAATTAAAAAAAGACAAGTTGGGAAAGGAAAAGATCTTTATACATATATAAGAGTATTTACAAGGTCCGATCAGGACCCTACACAAAAAGATCAAAATGGAAAAAACCCTAAGTTTCCAGATTATCCCCGAGGGCAGTCTCTTCTCCATCAGGCTCATCCCCGCTCTCAGACCCACTCTCGATGTCGCCATCATCATCATCGGAAGCCAAGGCTCCAACATCGGCTTCAAGTTCTTTAGCCTTTAGTATCTCTTTGGTAAGGTCGAAACCTCGAGCATGGATCTCCTTGAGGGTTTCCCTCCGAGATTGGAATTTGGCGAGTTCAGCAACCCAATGTGCTCGAGTTTTAGCGGTCTCGATTGCCTCGCTCGCTTGTACTTGAGCGGCTTCAGTATCGGCATTATAGACGACCACGATTGCATCCGTATCGGCCTTAGCTTTATCTGCCTTGGCAAATTCGGAAGTCAACCGAGCTTCGAGCTCCTCAATATTTCTTGCTTGAGCCGAGCTCTTCTCCTTCATGCATTGAAGTTGACTTTCGATCGATGATAATTGACCTCGAGCAGTCTCTTTCTCTGCAGCAAGACGGTCCATACCTTCTTTCCATCCCAAGGACTCCGCCTTTATCATGTTGACCTCTTCACGAAACTGCTCAATCCTCTCGATCTTCTGCTGCAGCTGTGAGATTGAAATATTAGCCATCGTTCCCGAGTTGAGCCCGTGAGCTTTTAAAATTTTCATTACCTGCTGGATCAGGTCCGTCTGATCTTGATGAGCCTTGGCCAACTCGGCTCAAAGATCTTTGATCTTTTCCTCTTTCTGCCCATTAAGAAGTTTGAGGGCATTTCCTCACATCGGCTCAGCTCTGCCCGAGACTTGGAGAACTCCTCTTGATGAAGAGCTAAAGCCTATATGAAAAATAGAAAGTTAGGCGGAAAATGGAAATATATGACATCGACAAAGGGAATCGAGACTTACCCGATTCAGGGTTCATTGAACCTCAAAGAAAGGACCCGACGCGTCACTCAGGTCGGCAGCATCCTAGATACCGGTAAAGAAATCACGGAAGGGGTCCTCTCCCTCATGAGCCCCATCTACCTCGAGTATCCCCAAAGCTCGGGCTTCCCGAATTGCCCCTTCGAAAAAAGCAGGGAGAGTAGGGGAGTCTCCGATTACTATTGCCCCAAGCGAGTTGCTTGGGACGTTCTCCTCAGTTCGAAGAGCTTCAAATATATCCACCGTTTGTTGACTCCGGTGGGAGGAATCCTTGATCTCCAATGACTCGGGGACTTTGCCCGAGTCCTTTTGCGATATCTCATCAGTTCGAGACGGAGCCTCATCAACCGCCATCGACCCAGGTACCTTTGGGGCATCGATGATTTTCTTCACTCAGGCCACCAATATGGATCCATCGTTTTCTTCTTCTTCTTCTTATTCTTCTTCTTATTCTTTTTCTCCTTCGTCTTCATCCCTTAGATGCCAAACTGCTTCTTCGGTCAAAAGGATGGTATTCTTCTTCGACTTACGAGCCATCCTTGTCTTAAGTTTTGGATCCTCGGAAGTAGAAGCCCTTTTTCTCTTGTTGTCCTTCACCGGTTTCGGAACCGGGGCTGAAGTCTCTTCCTCTCCAGACGGGGGCCTCATAACTACATCTTTGCCCAAGCTTACACACAAGAAAATTGTTTAAGTATAAAAAAGACATTTTGTTCGAATCATCAAAGACATGGGAAAGAGGCTTACCATGAGTTTTAGCCTCACATCATCCCTTTGATAAATCGTGCCACGAGCGCTCGGCATATGTGGAGGTCGACGCCAGGTCCCATACCCAGCTCTTAAGGTTAGCAACAGCACCAGGCATCCAAGGAACCGCTACATCATGGAAAAGGATATCGGTGAGAGAAACGAAGGAGCAAACTGATAGGAGCTAATAGTAAAATTATACTTACGCTTCATGTTCCATTCCTTGAGAAATGGCATCTTCTCAGCCGGGATTAGGTCGGAAGTCTTCACTCAAACAAACCTGCCTATCCAGCCTCGGTCCTTGTCCTCGTCTATGCTCAAGAATAACACTTTGTTAGCCCGACGCTGGATTTTTATTAAACCGTCTCGATAGATGCGGGGGTTGTACAATCTGATGAGGTGGTCGAGGGTGAAAGGCATTCCCTCGACTTTGTTCATGAAGAAGCGGATTAGAATAACGATTCGCTAAAATGAGGGATGGATTTGGCCGAGGGTTACTCAGTATTGGCGGCAACAATTGATGACAACTGGGTCGAGGGGGCCCAACGTGAAAGGATAAGTATAAACACTTAAACACCCTTTCACATGAGTAGTAATATCTTCTTCAGGAGCCGGGAATATCACTTCTTTGTTCTCCCAGTTGCAATCATTTCTTAACTGTTCAAGATGCCCCTCGGTTATCGAGCACATGTACCTCGATACTGGCTCGCATCGACCAGGAACCGACGAATCTTTGTCGATCTTAAAATTAGAAGTAAGAACACACCCCCCGGGAATGCACTTTTCAGGTCGTGGCTCCACCAGTGTTTTGTAGCCGGCGGGTCGTAAAAAGGAAGCTTTTTATTTTTGAGGAACATATTTTGATGTTTTCGCCATTTGGATTTTGAAGATAAAGGAAGATGACAAGATTTGGTGTTCTGAAGAGGGATTTTGCAGTGAAAATCACAGATTTACAGATGAAGAACTCAGAATATGTGAAAAAGAACTTAGAAGATTTGGAAATTGGAGATGTAAAAGTAAAAAATGGTAAAAAGATGAACTATTTATAGGGTTGGCAATAACGGTTCAATACCAGCAATGGCCGACCACTGTCTGACATGTATTTAATTCCTTGATAACTGAATCGACGGGACATCTATCATGTACGTCATGGTCGGGCTCGATGCAAACGTCAGTGTATATCTAGTCAGACCGTTGGAAAATCATGTCGTTTCTCACCACATTCTTCCCGAGAAACGAGGGTACTATCTGTATACAATTAAAGTTGACCGGATGTCGATTTATGTGTAAATGACCCCAGATTCGAATTTTGATAATTTCAATAGCTCTGTATGGCGATTTTGGACTTAGAAGTGAGTCCGAAAAATTATTTGGAGGTCCGTAGTGGAATTAGGCTGGCGAAAGTTGAATTATGGGAAGTTTGACCGATGGATTGACTTTTTGATATCGCCGTTGAAATCCAATTCTGGAAATTTGAATAGCTTCTTTATGTCAAATGTTACTTGTGTGCAAAGTTTGAGGTCAATCGGACTTGATTTGATAGGTTTCGACGTTGTTTGTAGAATTTGGAAATTTCAAAGTTTATTAGGCTTGAATAAGAGTATGATTTATGATTTTGACGTTGTGTAATGTAATTTGAGACCTCGAGTAGGTCCGTATTATGTTATTGAACTTGTTGGTATATCAGGACGAGGTCCCGAGTGACTCGGGTGGGTTTCGGACGAGGTTCAGAACATTTTGGAAGTTTTGGCTAAGGCTGAAATTTTTCTGTTGCTGGTGTTTTCGCACCTGAGAAAATGGGCTCGCAGTTGCGGTGGTCTCAGAAGCGTTAGTCGAGTCGCAGAAGCGAAAAGAGGCAGGGTGAGAAAGACCGCAGAAGCGGATTTTGTAGCTCACCTGCGTGCGCGCAGATGCGAGATTTGGAAGCGCAGGTGCGAAACTCATCGTTGTTGATACCCCATTTTTCCCTCATATTTTTCCAAATATATATATATATAATTTCAAAATAGTGCATATATATCATCATTCGATTTTCAAGCATACACAAGTATTTTTCATAATCTTCCATGATTTTTAAAAACTTTAAATCAATTTATTTCTGCATTTTATTTTATAAATGTCCAATAATTACCCTCCTAATTATTTTACGATAAGTTAATCATCTAAACTTATCATTTAAACCAATATGAGGTTTTAAATATTTTCAGTGCATTTCATATAATTACATTTGCATTTGTCAGGGCTAAATTGCACATTTTGCAATAATAGCCCATATGTACATGTAATTACATTATTTATACAAAAAATAACTTTTTATATTTTTATAATGTTAAATAATTATTTTTAATCATTTGCATGCACAAATGATATTTTTTGTTATTTATTTATTACTTTCATAAATTATTTATTTGATTAACATTGGGTATTTAAAATCTAACGCTAAATTCCTCCTAATTTCGGACCTGACTACCCAGACCTTGGCCCAATAACCCCAGCCCAATCCTAAGCGACCCAACCCAGTCAAAACCTGACCCAACCCCTTCTCAAATCCCAGGCGTTGGTCAAAAATGATCAACGGCTCACAAACGACTCCCTCCTTTCCTTATATCACTCAACCCTAAACCCTAACCACATTCCCTCCAAACCCGCCGCCTCTCAAAAAACCTCTCCGAATCTGCCTCAATCATGGATTTTTCCATAATTTTGCTTACCTTTTGTGTATTATACCACCATCTCCTACGATTCTATGTTACATCTTAGTACTTGCCTAAGCATGGCAAGTACTACACCTCAGGTTTCGACCATTTCCTCTTGATTACTTGAATTCGGACATGTATCTCGTCCATATGCTTCACAACCATGGCTATATGGGTCCGATTAGCCGAGATTTCGGCCAATCTTCGACTTCTGCCAACTAGGGTTTGAATTCCCCTTTGTTTTTTACCGATTTTTACTTGATATGTTTCCTTTTCTGTGTTTGACTACTCTTTTTCCTTATCTTTCCCTATTTTTTACTTTATTCTTTGCCTTAAATATGACTCTGAACGATTTTGGTATTTTTGGTAGCATTTGTGTGTTTCCCTGTTGATTTACTGAATCTGTAATTTATGCTCTAAAATCGCTTCTAATTGATTCCGGAGTATTTTCTTTCTATCTTGTTTGCATTTGAATAATTTGTTTTCCATGTCTGTGTGTTCTATTTATACACTATATAAACCCTTCCCCCATTCCCTTTAGAGGACACACTTTTCGGACTCATTATAGCCTCACTAGATCTAAAGCTTTACTCTTTTATTGCATTCTATACTCTGATTTTGGCCGGCTGAAAGCCAAGGCCATTTAGTTTTGAGATCTTGCTATTTAGAATATTGTGGAATTCTGTTATTTTATGCATTTTTGCTTACCTGGTAAGTCACTTGACTTATGCAATTTCATCCTTACGTATCTCTGATTTGTATGTGTTCTTACTTCTGAATCCATGGTTCAATATGCTTCTGAGTAATATTCAGGCATCGTTCTGTCAACTTTATATGCTTTTAGTCTCTTTAGCATTCAACTGCTCTTTATGCTACCAGTTCTGAAGTTATTTACTCCTAGCCTGATTAATCTGAACCTTCTTAAGGTTTATTCAGTGAGTGAATTGACTCCTGAATGCTCATGAACATGTTTAGTTACTTTTTTCCTGAATCCCTGTAGTGGATGCTTCACATTTGTGTTAGCCTGTGTTAAGACCTTCATTGTTAGTCATAATCTGCCTCTCTGCTATCGTGTCACTCAACATGATCACTCCACCCCATACCCCTATGGTGTTTGCTTTGATTTGGAACAGTTGTCTCATCATGTTTGAATTGTTACTTTGCAATGTTAGGCTAAACCTTTGTTATAACCGGATCATCTTTAGCTAATTAGACCACTATGACAAAGCTTGAATGCCTATATCTGCTACTTGACATGATTTTACCTTCCACTCTGTAGTAATAATTTTGCTTATATGTCTTAATTTGTTATTGTAATCTCACCAATGTTTAACATGATGCCCTGCTCTTTCTATGATTATTTGACTCATAACAATACTGTCATGTTTTCTTTGTAATAATACAAGGTTGTGTACTTAGCATAATTCAATCATGTTTCAACCTGTTTTGCACTTGTGTATAACAATCTTTGTCAATCCTGCAAACATGTTCTTTTCTCATCTTCTTTTCAGCATATGACTGCTTCTGCGCTAAGTGTGGGGCCTATTTCTCAGCTTACATTCAGCTTGCTTTTTAAAGTTCTGTATTTTATTCAACTTGGTCAATTTGGTCGTGTCATGTTTCTGAACTTTGGTCCCTTCTTTCACTTGTCACCTAAGCTCTTTGAATCCCATTCTTAGCCGGCTGAAAGCCAAGGCTACGTAGGTTCTCTCCTTTGACCTCCATGGTATGAGCACTGCTCAGGGTTCATTTGAGACCTTTGTGAACTCTGACACACTAGGACTTGGTCCCTAGTCTCTCCTCTGGATTATCTCTGTTAACCTCCCTAGTGTGAGCACTGCCCTAGGTTTTTGAAGCCCTTGGGAACTCTGACACACTAGGGTCTTGGTTCTATATGCTCAACTTTGTTTTATGCCCACTGGGTGAATCACTTAATTCCTGGCTGCCTTATGTCCATGAAGATGTAACTTTGGGCTGTTATGAGCCATGAGAATGAAGGCTTGGCTGGGTGTATCTTTAGGCATGCTGTAGGCTCCCTATAGTTATTCTACTTTGTAATTTATTCCATTTATTCTGGTCTGTAATAATTCTTGTAATAACATTTTGGGGTATTAGTGAAATTGGAAAGGGGTTTTATCTTACATTTTTATTGAAATGGGTAGAAATCCTGCCTATAGGTTCATTACTTTGCTCAAATGTGCATTAGAAATCCTGCCTATAGGTTCTTTATTTGGTTCAAATATGTTCTGCTTTTACCTATGAGAAACCATGCTTATGGGATATTGAATGATTAATATCTCAATGTGTGCATAGGATTTTGTTTACCTACGATTTAGTCTACAAATTAGATGACATGCCTATAGAATCTAAAATCACTTTTTTATTATAGAAATCATGCCTATAGAATATAAAATCAGTTTTAATTCTAGAAAGCATGCCTATAGAGTGTGAATCCGTTTTAATTATCGCCCTGCTCATTTCTTTAAGAGTTTTCAACACTGTGCTAATTACCATTCTAGCAACCATGCATATAGGACTCGATTAGGCAATTCTAAACATATTCCTGTGATTACTATTGTTAG
Organism: Nicotiana otophora; assembly: GCA_000715115.1. Lineage (NCBI taxonomy): Eukaryota > Viridiplantae > Streptophyta > Magnoliopsida > Solanales > Solanaceae > Nicotiana > Nicotiana otophora. The sequence goes on from AWOL01S0116461.1 coordinate 20,770, forward strand.
TTACTGCGTGAATCACCTAGGCATCATGCCTATAGGTTTTAATCCCTTATACCTGCAATCAGTAGGCAATTATGTCGGTTTTAGAAATTGTATTTAGAGAGAAGGCTTTTAGGTATAAAATGTCTGCTCATTAAATTCAGTGTCACATAGAGATCCTGCCTATAGGGTTCTACAACCTTAAGTTATTAAAATTTGTAATTGTCAATGCTAATCAGCTTGGCGTGCATTTGATGTCTAAATGCGGAGGGTAACTTGAGCCCATACTTGTTTCTATTTGAAAGTCCTAACTGTTTTGTATGTCGCCTAGTTTTCTCCTTTTGAGCAACCTAAGTTAAGGTCTAGAACCACCCTAAAATAGAGGTCCAAATGCCTCCTGGACCCTAGGCATGGGATGGGTAGTGCACGCATAGAGTATGACTTAGAATTGACTAGAGCGCTTTAGGTAAGCAACTTAAAGATAGTAATCGGGTAGCAGGAGATGATAGTCTGTGCCTGCTGAATAATATGAGTAACACCCTGTCTTGAGGGAGTTATGAAGTATTATTTATGTTGCATAGGACCCCCCCATTTATATTTTAAAATAAATCATTTATTTCATTTGTCAATTGTTTCTTTTCCCTTAGACTAATTCACATGATTTGAGTTCAGTCAGGACCCACTATTGTGGACCTCGAAGAGTACCTAACACCTTCTCCTTGAGGTAATTTGAGCCCTTACCCTATCTTTGGTGACTCAAACTAGTAAACCCGGGCCATTTGCACTAGGTGACCTAATGCACCTTAATCTATTAGATGGTGACTCTCTCTTTTAGTAACCCTTCCTTTTAAAAGAGCTGTCCATGTCGAAACCTGATTTCACAAGAAAGAGGGGCGCGACAGCATGGCGACTCTGCTGGGGATATCCTTAGGCTCTTACCATAATG
>AWOL01S0116512.1:956-24550 GCA_000715115.1 Nicotiana otophora
TATTACACGATGATGTTATAAGTTAATAAACCTATAGACATGATCTATAGGTGATTTACGCAGTAGGGACAATAAACCTATTGGAAATGCTCAAAATTACTTATGCCTCTTAATAATCACGTGGATGACAACGTTTGAAGAGCGAGAAGTGAGGTCCTATAGGCATGATTTCTAGAGACTGGTGATTGGGAATGATTCTCATATATTTAACTCCTATAGGCATTCTTTCTAAAGGTTGACAGTTTGAGCTCATTTTATACATATTTAGCTGATTTTATACATATTTAGCTCCTATAGCCATGCTTTCTAGTGAATAACTGAGTAGTCATGCAAAATGCTCACTTCATATGGATATGATGTCTATAACCACGCAACAATAGACATAGCGTCTGAATAGTAAACTAGTAGGGTGTATGTGTGTTTCTCCTAATATCATAATTTCTATAGGGCTCATGTAATCGAACAACACATGTAGCAAACACATTGTCAAGTCCTATAGGCATGTTATCTACCCATAGCATATAGAAAGATATAGAATTCTACCCATTCCCTTTTCATTAACACCCCGATTGTTTATACAAGGTATTATTACAAGCCCAAATTAATAAGTAAAATAGTAATATTACATGGCAATAGACAGGCCTATAGCAGGCCCAAATAAACAACTAAATACCCAGCCTTGCTGGGCCTTCAACATTTCTGGCCTAGCATACCACACGATCACAGGTCCATAGGAAAGTTCAGACCCCTTTATTGAGCCACAACACCAACTATTGCATCACTTGGAATCAACACAATACATGATAGGGAGGTAGGGTATTAGGGACGTTTTTTTTAGAAGTTGAAGAATGACTAAAGCCTAACCCTAGTGTGTCAGAGTTCACAAGGGCCTCAATTGGACCCCGAGCAGTGCTCACACTAGGGAGGCCAACAACAAAGCCTAGATAGCCTTGGCTTTCAGCCAGCTAGGAATAGGAATTTGAATGTCAAAGTAACAAGTAAGGAGGGTAGATAAAAATCACTGAACTGACCATACATCACAAATAGTCAAGTAAGCCAGTAGGTTTAGCAAGGTGCACATATCAAAGTATCACATAAGCAACATCATAGGAATTAGGAGAAGAGACATGTTTGCAAGCATACATAGGTTGCACCGGTGGACATCTAAGGGTCTAAATTAAAATTAGTCTAACCTAATGCCACATTAATCAACACTTGAACACAATATAGGGATACACATGTTAATAACTACAGAAAGAAGAGAACAGTAGATAAACCAAGACATACTAGGAAACATGTTGTCACAAGAGTTTTAGAAAATAGAGTTGGAAATGAAATGAGTTTGAACAGGTCTTAAAACACTCCAATATACACAGGATTCATTGAAAGTTTATTCAAGTAAAGGGGTTCTCATAGAGCTAGGGCATTATCTAAGCATAACATGCAAAACAACATACAACCGCAATACTGAAGTCCAAATTAACATATTAAGATGCTACATAGGTATAGAACTAATCCTAGGAGATAGGAGATCACATGGTGCAGATTATGGTGAAGCATGACATGAACAATGGACTATTCTCAGGCATCAATTATCATAGAATGATGTCAAAGATGAACACCATCATAATTGGACCAAAGTTCAGATACATATACAGAAAGAAGGAAAGAAACTAAACATTATGAAGGTTTAAACACTAACCAGTAGCAGAATTAAAAGAGTGCAGAGTGTAGTAGAAAAAACCTAAAATCCCCGATGATTCAGAGTTCACAAGAGCCTTGAGAATGGGCTCCGAGAAGTGCTTGCACCGGAGGAGGTTGTTCAATAATTTAGAGAGAAATTAAGTGAAAAACAAGAAAAAACAAAGTTTACAATAGCAAGAACCCAGAATTTCTGGCCTTGGCTTTCAGCTGGCGAGGAACCAGAATATAGAACAAGGGTATTTAGAGAACAAAGAGGGATAACTTTAATTTTTTAGTAAAACATTAACGATTCCCGTCGTCCCCCCCACCCCCTCCCCCAAAAGGGAATGTGGAGGGGTTTACATAGTAGTAGAAATTAACATCTTAAACAAGGAAAATCATCAATCAAGCACGAGAAAGGATAGAATCATCACATGCAAATTAGTAAGGAAAAGAGAAAAATCTCAAACCCTAATTTTAGGGAAAGTGTAAAATCGGCAGAAATATAAAATAAATAAGAAGTAAAAATCACATGCTGCATAGAATAAGATGAACATAGACGGAAATACCTTTTAAAAATAAAGAATCAGACCCGATTTGGTTCGATTTAAAAGAATCTGAAACCATAATTTTAGGGTGAGTAGGAATCACAGAAATACACAGAGATTCATACCATAAAAGAACAAGAATGAACATAGATGGAAATAGGTCAAGGAACTGAACCAGCTTTGGTTCGAAGTTGATGAGATACGCTTGCCATGCTTAGGCAAGCGGTATATAGAAGGTTCCAGTACCAAGGGGGAGTCGAATATGGCAAGAAGTGATCGTATAATCCCATGTCCGGTGGGATTAGGAGGGGATTTGGGGGGAGATGGCTAGGGTTTGAGAAATGAGGATGAGAGGATTCAAGGGCGGCGGGCGGTGATGAGTGATTTAGGGTTAGGGGATGTTAGGTTAATTAAAAAGGGACAGGGTAATATGGGTCGTTAATCTTCGAGATCAACGGCCACGATTAGTCAGGGGGTCTGGGTCGGGTTGATTAATTGATGCCATCATGACTAGTTGAATTTTTGGGTCGTGACAGGATGCCTAGGCAGTAGCTTGATTTAAAAACGGACATAGGCCATTTTCTTCATTTCTCATAACTCTTCGGCCGATTTTGGAGCTCTTATAGAGGGATTTTTCACCTAGCATCTTGATGCAAGTAATTTCTACATAATGTGAGTTTAATACATAGATTATGGGTATATTTTAATATAAAATATATAGAAACAATGGGATTATGTTAAAAAATCTAGGTTTTGATAAAAATGTGAGTAGACCACGAAATTGATTATGGAATTGAGTATAAATTATATATTTGAGCTTGTAAGGTCATGAGCAATATTATTCTACGAAAATTGGGGATCGGGGCACGTGGGCCAGAGGGGGACTTTTAGGAACTTTTCGATTTGGGTTGGGTAATTACTCTAATAGATGAATTATGAACTTTTGAGCATATATTGATTAGTTTGTACGACATTTGGCTAGTTACGGATTGCTCGGGCTCGATTTAAGGCAATTAGTGTGGTTGAAGACCCGAGTATAGAAGCAAGGTAAGTATCTCGCCTAACGTTGTAAGAGAAAATTAACCCCGTAGGTATTTAAATTTTTAATTATTAATAATTATGGGTGCTAAGAACACACGAAGTGACAAGAGTCCATATGTTGCTAAAATTAAGTTTATGTCCGGGTAGACTTAGAACTTTATCATGCAACACCTGTATTATTTGAACTCAATTTGTTAGTTTAATTACTTGAATTTATAATTAAAATTTGATTAGGGTTTATGTTAGACCGAGCTTCGTTACTTTGAGTTTCGGAGGAATATTCGATTGTTGATAGAAAGTTTTGCTCCTTTACGTTCCTATCATGGTGTTGTAAACGTATGTCCCGTAGTTCGAAGAGTTTTTCTATTTCTGTAGATCGGGCCGAACGCCTCGGAAATATATATATATATATATATATATAATGAGATGCATCCATAGATCGGGTCGTACGACCTCGGCATAACTCGTGCGTAATATTACTAGGAGTCCGATTATACTTGATATTTCCTTCATGACTTGAGAATTGATAATTACTTGATGGCTCTTATTTGTTGAAATTGGCATGTGATAATTGGAGATTTTAAATTGATATTTTGCTAAAGAATCACTTATTTATTATTTCTTATTCCATTGTTATTGTTGTATTTCATGCCTATTTATAATTACTGCACTTTATTTATTGACCACTAGTAAGTGTCGATGTCGATCCCTCGTTACTACTTCTTCGAGGTTAGACTAGATACTTATTGGGTATACGTAAATTTATGTAATCATGCTACACTGTTGCACAAACATTGCAGGTACTGAGGAAGGTACATCTGGTATCTGTTCGGGCGCGCATCCACATTATCCGGAGACCTAGTGGTGAGCTGCTTCCCATGCTTCATTCTGTAACACAAGTCTCCTCCTTGTTATATTTACTATTTGTGTCTATTTTATTCAGACAGTAATTATAGGGGTTTTGTATATTTTACTTGCTCGTGCACTTGTAACACCGTGTTTTGGGAATTGCTAGTAGATGTTTATGGTATTGCCTAATATTGTTACCATTTTATTTTCTTTATGTCTTATTTACGTGTTATATCGCTATGATCTTTTACACTTAATTTCGTTACTAATTAAAAATTCATGATTTCAAAAGCAATAAAATGAGTAATTAATTTGATAGTTTACCGTTGGCTTACCTAACAGTGACGTTGAGCCCCATCACGGACTATTGTAGGTATGGGGTCGTGAGAGCTTGGTATCAAAGCACTAGGTTCACATAGGTCACACGAGTCATGAGCAGGCCTAGTAGAGCCTTGCGTATCGGTATAGAGACATATGTACTTATCTTCGAGAGGTTATAGGGTTTTAGGAAACTTCCTTTTCTTCATCTTCCATCGTGCAATTGATGTTGTGCTCTTTCTCTTATTCTCTCACATATGGTGAGAATGTGCACTACGGCTATACCCGGGGGCAGAAGAGTTGCTCCCACTATTATTAGAGGCCGAGGCAGGGCCACAACTCCTGGTAGAGGGCGAGGGCATCCTAGAATTGCTCATATTGTATGACCAATGGATCCAGTGGAGGATTCTATTATTGAGGAGCAAGATGATGCGCCTGTAGATGAGCCAGCCTCAGCGAATTTTATGACTGCATCGGGATTTTAGGAGGTCATGGGCCATATGCTGCGGTTCATGGATTCTATGACTTAGGCCGAGCTATTTCTAGTAGACCCGGCCACATCTCAGATGGGACGGGAAGCACAGACTCCTACCGTTTAGGCCCCAGGACACGCTGTTGCCGTTTATCAGATCCCGGGTGCAATACCTACGGACGGGGTCCATCCAGTTGCAGCGATTATACCAGATCCCAGACCAGTCGCGATCGTTGAGCAGTAGAAGCGGCTGGACAGATAGACTAAGCTACATCCTCCTGTCTTTGGCGGTGAGTGGCATGAGGACCCACAAGACTTCATTGATCGTTGCAGGGACATGCTGTATAATATGGGTATATTGGATTCCAACGGGGTGTACTTCACCACATTCCAGTTGGAGGGCAAGGCCCGTAGAAGGTGGCAATCTTATCTATGTAGCAGGCCAGCAGGTTCACCTCCCTTGACTTGGCACCAGTTCACACATCTCTTTTTAGAGAGGTATATTCCACACTCTTAGAGGAAAGAGTTATGGGGTCAGTTCGAGCTGCTCTAGTAGGGTGAGATGTCAGTGACCGATTATGAGGCGAGATGCTCTAATTTGTCTCGCCATACACTTATGATACTCCCCGCATATGCAGAGAGAGTGCAGAAGTTTATTGCGGGCTTGCATTATGGTATTTAGGTAACTATGGCCCGAGAGGTTGAGATGGGGACTTCTTACGAGCAGGCTATGGAGATAGATCGGAGGATCGAGGGTATCCGTAGTCAGCGCCGATTGTATACGATAGGGGAGAAGCAGCCTCGGCATTCTGGCATATTTAGTAGCGCCCCGTCTGGGGTAGAGGTCAGTTCATGAGAGGCTAGTCTAGCAGGCCCACATATTCAGCACCACCGTTTGCTCGAGGTGCTCCGGTGCGACCCTACTTCAGTGCAATCGAGAGAATGCCTACCGTCTACCGACTATTCAGAGTTCCTTCAATGGATATTCTGGTCACCAGGGTCAGACTCAGGGGCAACAGTCTTCCGTACCGAGGGGTTGCTACGAGTGCGGGGAGCTTGGTCATATGAGGAGGTTTTGCCCCAGGCTTCGGGGCAAGGAAGTACAGTACGGCCATCGGCCCATGATTGCCGCACCAAATGATGCACCACCCATCCAACTGGACAGAGGCTGAGAGCAGATGGGTAAAGTTTGCCCTAGAGGTGGAGGTCAACCACGTGGCGCTCCAGCTAGGTTCTATACCTTTTCAGCCAGACCAGATACAGTAGCCTCAGACGTTGTGATCATAAATATTATTTTTGTCTGCAGTAGGGATGCTTCGATACTATTCGATCCAAGGTCTACATATTCATATGTGTCTTCTCTATTTTCTCATTATCTAGACATCTCTCATGAGTCCTTGGGTGGTTCTATATATGTGTTCCATGATAGTGGGTGATTCTATTATTGTGGATTGGGTATACCGATTCTGTGTAGTGACTTGCTGTGGTTATGAGACCAGATCAGATCTTTTGTTGCTTGATATGACTAACTTTGAGGTCAAATTGGGCTCCATTGTATTGCCCAAATCAATCTTCCAAACTTGTCCAGATCTCTCTTGCGGTATTGGAGTAAATGACACTTTCTGCTATCTCCTTTGAGAGGGAGTTCAAAGTTCAAGAAATCACCATATTGTTACAACGACTCAAAGACTTAAACTTTCAAGAATGAGGTTCTTCCTTTGTGATACTTCTATCAACAAAGCCAACTTTGTTCTTAGTTGATAGAGCAATGGGCATTGCCCGACGCCATCCAACATAACTTCTGCCATCGAAAATGACACAGACTAGCACAACACCAGGTAAATCAGAAAGGTGCTAGAAAGAAAAAGGTGTGAGTTATCAATGACTGCTGTAGTATCAGCTGAAGTCACTTCAGATGTGGAACCCATGTTTGTTAATCGAAAAAGAGCATGATGATGAGGGAATGAAGACTGTAAGGATCTTTCAAAAGGTCTGCTTTGATACCATGAAAGAATGCAGTAAATTTGAAAGCTATTTCAGAGGAAAATTCTTTTTCTCTGTATTTCATTGATCACTGTACACTGGTATATATACAAATAGAATGTACTACCTAGGTATCCTGTGTGTATTTCCTATTGGCTTCTTCCCTAACTAACTGTACAATTGCAGCCGGAAAAAAATACTAAATAAAGGACTATATACCTATACAAAAAATAGAACTATCTAGAAGGAAAATTAGACAACATTATTCCCAAATCCTGTCCGTTCAATCATATGTTTATCAACGTCCACCCGTGGTTCTATATGTCTTTCACTTGAATCAAACATATTTGGCCTAGCTTTAGCTTTTGTATGAATTTGCTCTGTCACACGTTTGGCCTAGGTTTATCTTCAGAACCTTTGGATCGATTTCAAAAAATATGCCCATTATCATTTCCAACAGTATTATTATGCAAAATAACATGTTCACATAACATAATTATGTGGATTGTCGTTATTATTATGCAAAAATCGTTGCCGTATGAAATATGATTTTCTTTTCATATTCAGAAGTATAGGGAGTCTAGCTATGGAAAATATAATTTCTTTCATGATTGTAGAGCCATGTAAATGTCATTAATAGCTTAATAATATGAGGAAAAAAGAAGCTTAATAATATATTAAATATCAATGAAGAATAAAAAATCATCAAGGTTCCAATCGAAAAAATATCTAAATTTCCAAGTTATTCCCGGTAAATATCGTAAAAATTGGAGGGAAAAGGTCTAAATTACAAAACTTTCTTTCCCTTCTCTTTCTTCCTCAATCCTCTTCGGTGACACTAGAAGTAACAAACACTGTAGAGTAGTACTTCTAGTTTTAAACACCCACAAATTTGAAAATTTTCAAACTTTACCAATTCCCATTTCGCTTCCCAGAAAACCCTAGGGATCAGAGGCAAAATTGACTGAACTTCAACTTTTAATCCAATGGCAGTGGATACCAATTTGGCTTCGTTATTTGAGAAATTGAAGTTGGAAGATCCGTATGTTTCGCCCAGACCTTGGGAATCAATTACTTCAGAAAGCGGCTGCATTTCTTCTTCCAATTCCGCTAACACTAATCGCTCTTCCCATGTTCAATACTCCACTTCGGCTGTTTCTGTAAGGACCCTTTTCATCTATGACATTTGCATATTGGCAATGTACTCGATTAATTGCGTAATGTATAGCTGGTGGAGTGTTGTTTTATTACTTATGTATTGCTATAGCATTTTTTTTTTGGGGACACGTTCTTTGAGATTTTTTACATTTTTCCTCATTTTCGATTGAATTATGTGCTTCTTTCGCTGTTTTCGTAAGGAGCATTTTGATTTCGTATAGCATTTTGATTTTTGCTTTTTTTTTTTTTTTGTTAATTCGATTAGAAATCAAAGCGGCAATGTACATGATTAATTGCCTAGTGTACACCAGATGAGGATTGTTTCGTGCTTGTGTCTTAGTGAAGACTGTTACACTATTAGGAAGTTGGCACTGCTTGGCATAGGGCTCAATGAAGCTGGAAATAAGACATGAGACTATGAGACTAGGGTTCAATCCTAGTAGAAGCAACACAAGCTAGGCGATTTATTCCCATCTGTCTAAGAATTTTGACAGAGTTATTTTGTACATTTGCTAATGTATGGAAACAGGTACTGTGGATTAATTGAGGCGTACGAGAGATGACCGGACGCTACCGTTATAAAGTGTAACTCATAGAAAGTTGCATTTTATGAACTAATTTATGGACAGTTGCAATAAAACCACTGATACGTTAGTTCTTCTGTACCTTAACTTTTCAGCAAATCTAGAGTGACATGTCACTGCTACATGACTCACTTAAATAGAAAAAGTAGGAACAAATTTCCCACGTATGTTTTGGTGCCAAATAACAGCTCAGTTTTGCCTCAATCCCAGGCTAGTTGGTCTCAGCATATAAGTCCACACTATTATTTTTGAGTTCTCGAGGTTCTCTAGAATTCTTACTGACATATAAATCTAAAAAGTTAAAAGCGCTCCCATGAACACTAGGTGTAATGTATAGTAACATAATGACTAAGCCTTAATCTCAACTAGTAAGTGTCGCCTATAGGAGTCTTTGGCTTCTTCCCCTAAATTTGCATGGATCTCGAAGGAAAATGAATCTTTGAAATAACATCATTCCATGTGATTTTTTTGGTTTTCTCAAATACTAATCATTGCATTTGGAGGCTTACGTAGGACATGATCGAAACATCTCAAGTGACCTTCATTCATTTATTCTATGTGTGCGCTGATTACACATTCTATCAGATGTTATCATCTGATTTTGTCGAATCTTATTACACATCCATATTAACATCCGCATTTCTGGCACTCTTCTTGTGGATGTGATGGACTTTAAAGGCTCAAAAGTTCTTTCATATGAATTGGTGGTCTCATCACTGTTCTATGGGACTTGATAACTGTGAAATGGGGATTCACATTTCACTTACAAAATTATTATTTGCTATGTCTATTGTTATTTCAATTAATTTGAAGCCAAAGTTTTTTTTGATAAGGTAAATTGTATTAATCAAAAGGGAGAGAATTCCCGTGTACATAAAGTATACCAAAGACGTAGAGAATTTACATCAGAACATGATTCTCTACAAAAGACGCCCAATCTTCTATACAAGTAGGGGCTAAATGAGTGCACCAAAAAGCGATCAAAGATAAAAGACTATTCTTAAGATGTGAAAAAGGAGACTCAATCTCCTCAAAAGCTCTCCTATTTCTCTCCCCCCATACTACCCACATGAGAGCTAACGGGGCGAATTTCCACGCCTTTTGCTTTCTTCTTCTACGAAAACCGCTCCAGCTATATAACATTTCCTTTACAGTGCTTGGCATCACCCATTGAACACCAAAAAGATTCAGGATTGACCTCCACAGTGCAGAGGACACAGGGCAATGCAACATAAGGTGATCAACTTCTTCCCCAGAGCTTTTACACATGTAGTACCAACTAACAAGTGTAATTTGAAGCCAAAGTTAAGTGGAGATTGGGGAACCTTTTGTGATATGCTAAATGGAAATGCGAAATTTGTTTCCTCCTGTAGTTTGGATTTTCCTAAGTTCTAAAGTTGCAATGGCTGTAATTGATAAATGTTTTAATTGCAACAATTTACCGTTTAATGGTTAAGTGCGGCTTTTCAATATTTTTCGGGTTTCTACTGCAATTCACCTTTTCTTGTTGTTCATTAAACGAGGAAGTGGGAATGGAAATTACCAGTTTGAGTGCATAATATACAACCTATGATACTGCTCTATGCTTGATTCTTGCTGGGACATGTTTTGTTGGTCATGTTCTTTGAGGTTCTATTGTTTTCTTAGATCCTCAAGGCTGAACCTTTTCTTTTTCTTGTGACAAGAAAGAAAGTTGCATTATCTTTATGACTTCATCTCTTGTGATATTACCATTTTATGATGAATGAACTAAGAGTTTTTTCTTCCTTCTAAATTCTGGAAAATGAAAAGACACTTTACCTATTATTCGAACATTCATCCTTTCAGGAGCCTAGCTTGGTGAGACTGACATTGGATGCTCTGCAAGGTGTAGAATCAGCTCTGATATCTATTCAAAAGCTTTCTGCTTTATTTTGTTTTGATTCAGCTGATAGATCCTTTCATCATATCCCAAGTTTGTTGACACGAACTTCAAGCACCCTTGCTTTGGGAAATCTACTCAAATCTATTGGGCGTTTTGGTTGCATCATTTTCCTCCTTCACAAATTTGTCGATCATTTTACATGTTTAACTCTAGATGGGAATTCAGACGAGGATGAAGTTCAAAAGTATGATGCTAATGATGGTGTGGGATGCCGAATGAGCAATCATACACTTGTTAATCAGGCTTTTGCAGTTTCTGTGGCGAAAATCTTAGATGGGTATACCTCCGCCCTAAATACACTATATGCTTCTGTCAATTTTAGGCGTTACTTGAAGTCCAAGGGTGGAGGCTGTTTTACTAGTGTTGGGCATGGCGAAATTACATTGCTAGAGGCTTATCTGCACTCTGCAGGACTAAGAACTCAGCTGGATGTGCTTGGTAATATCTGCAATATGAGTGATCTAGCTCTTAGATATTCTGAATTATCTCTTGAAGAAATAAGTGCCAAAGCATTTTTAGAGTTTAATAATTTCCCCAGAAGCGGTGCTCTGCTCACTTTCTTGTACACACAACTAAAGGTTAGCATCATATAGAAGCAGTTCATTTAGTGGCTGTTCTACACTTTGACATTCTTAAAATTGGATTCCTGATATTCTTTTGCTCATTCAACTGTATGTGCTTGATCTGGTACTTTGCCGATTCATGAAGAATTACATTGTGCAGTTTTAGCAAGTCACACATGGTATTTGATTATCATCTTGGTGTAAATGCTTCATGGATTATGTGCTACATATTTCTTTCCTTTCTATATCCGAGGAGGAAAGCAGCCAGTTATTAGTAGATATGTGAGAAAAGAGCGATGTAATAATGTGTGCAGAAGGACACATATCCATATACTTCACTGAGGCTAGAGTAAACCTGTTTCCTAATTTGTGCCTAAATTTACGTTACCACCTGAAAATGCTACTGAAATATCCAAAATGGTTAATCTGATTCTGCTAAGAGATTTTTGTAAGTAGGAAAGAAATAGCCTGCATTCTTAAGGGAAAATATGTAACTTAAGGTATTTAACTGCGATGTCGATATTGTCCGAATGGTGCACTCACTATTTTGGCTGTTACAATAATGTGTGGTGCTAAGTATTATTCCATTCACCATTGTGGAAAAAGTTACATTTTGGGTGAAACAAGGTGTGAGATTTTATGGATCTGAACTTTTTGTATAAGATATTAAATAAGGTGTCTCTTTTGCTTATTATTGGTATCGTTCATTGGATGTTTTTGGCTAGATGGCTGATCCAGCCCATTGTGCTCTCCTGAAGTTCCTGTTTCTACGTTCATGGGAACCGTACTGTGGATTTATTAGAGCATGGATTTTTGAAGCTAGAATTGCTGATCCTTTTAAAGAGTTCATCGTGGAAATTGTGAAAGAGCAACCTGATCATGAGCCGGGTAACACTGGAATCTCTAATGACTTCCCATTAGCAAGTGTTAGGGTAATGCTGTCTGTCATTGCCTAGAATTTGGAGTTTTAATCTTTTTCCAATGCTGATATGCTTATTGTATCAACTTTGGAGTCTGTTTTTATCATCTGCTACTCAATATCTCAGGTGCGAGAGGGAGTTTTACCTTTGTTTCTGGAGGATTGTTTGCTTCCCCTTTTCCGAGCAGGTCAACAGCTTCAAATAATAACAAAGTTACTTGAGTTCTGTGATTCTTTTGGACCATTTAACGGTATTCATGAAGAACTCCTTCCTGGCATCATCAATGGGTTTTCAAGCGAATTCCCAAGCTTCAGATCATCCTTGTTATTTGAGAAAGGAACTATTGAGACAATGGTGGTTTCAAGAAACAGTTATTACCAAAGGATGCTGGAGAAAGTTGACAATGTTTTCACTAAGTTGGAATTCAGATTTCGGGAGGTAATTTTTCAGAGGCCACTGTTCCAGTATCATCTTTCTTATATATCCTTTGCTTTCCTCTACAGCTGTAGGATCTATGATTTTTTTTTCTTTCTAGGATAACAAGGTATGTTGAATCTTGGCTAATTGCTTGTGCTGGCTTATCTATTAGAAACTAGAGATTCCTGTTAAAGAATCTGTAGTTTGATATATCTGCTGAGAGATAACAACAACAAAAAAAAAAAAACAAATCCAGTGTAATCCCACAAGTGGGGTCTGGGGAAGGTGGTGCGTGCGCAGACCTTAGCCCTATGTTGTGAAGGTAAAGAAGCTGTTTCCGATATATCTGCTGAGACATAACTAAGTAATTATTTTTGTGCTCTCTAACATCTTAAACTTTTCGATAAGCTGGTGACATACCTCAACATGGTATGAGAGCATGCAGAGGCCCTGGGTTCGAGTTTCCCTGCCACCCATTTTAAAAAAGAATCCACGTGTTTGGCCCATGAAAAAGAATCAGGTCCGCACATGAGTGGGCGTGTTGAGGCATAATTAAGTAACTAAAAGTGTGTTCTCTCTAACAACATAAGCTTTTAGATGAGATGGTTACACACTTCAACAATATGCAATGTGGGAACACCAACTTTTACTTCTGCTTTTCACTTCTGACTTGAGGTAGTTCCTGCAGTTGTTCTGGTTTATCTCGTTATATATTGGAGATTCCACCGAGATTGAATCTCGTACTTAGTTCTTTGCAGGGATGTTAAACATAGTCTGGATAGCTGCTTTACTTTTGGTAATGCCTAGATATCAGTAAAAAGTTTCAAGGAAGAGTTCTTTTGCCTCCTGAAAATACTGCACTAGTATTTTTGAAGTATGAATTCTGTTTAAATTAGGGAGAAGAATATGGATAAATTTAGATATTGAATTAAAAAAAAATGCCAACAGCAGGTGATGAATCTTGTCTAAAATAAATTAAGTTATTCTCTTCTTCACTAAGATGGTGATTATTTTAAAAGACGGGTTAGATATTCTAACCTGGTCCAACTTATTTAATTCTTTCTAAACCTGCCTGCTGCCTTGGAAAATGTGGACATCAGAGGCCTGACATGATGTGGAAGTTTTTTTGTTTAAAAGTTCAGATTGTGGTCTTTTTCAATGATTCTGATATACCCATTGATACTGGGTTCTAGTTGAAGTATGAAATCTGTTTAAATTAGGGAGAAAATATGGATAAATTTAGATATTGAAGTTAAAAATGCCAACAGCTGGTGATAAATCTTGTCTAAAATTAATTAAAGTGTTTCTCTTCTCCACTACAAGATGGTGATTATTTTAAAAGATGTGTTAGATATTCTATCCTGGTCCAACTTATTTGATTCTTTCTAAACCTGCCTGTTGCCTCAAAAAATGTGGACATCAGAGGCCTGAATGATGTGGAAGTCTTTTTGTTTAAATGTTCAGATTGTGGTCTTTTTCAATGATATTGATATACCCATTGATACTCGGTTCTAGTTGTTCTTTCTACCATAAAGTGTTGCAAAGTTACATCTGATACGTGTTTCTAAGATACTTTTGGCATATCAATTATCAACAAAAAGTGCAAGCTAATAGTTTGGTATTAGTTTGCTATATTTTATTTGTTCATTGCTTGATGAGTTCTAGTTGAGATTCGTTCAGCAAGGTTGAATATAAAGAAAGAGATAGGTTCCGGTAAAAGAGAGATGTTGGACTCAACCTGTTCTGGAGTTTTATGTACACAACTTTCACTTCATGAAAAGGAACACTGGCTTTCTTGATGTCATTAAAATCTTGAGTTCTTGATCTTTACACCACTGTATGATCTCCTAACAGCAATGTGATGGAATTTGAAATTGTTTCCTTTTTTCTGGTCTTAAATCATTCTCTATAATGACATGTTTTTACTCTAGAATAGTAGGGAATAAGTTCTTTTTTGTTCCCCCTTATTTTGGATGATTTTTTGGGGGAGAGCAAGGGCAGTTAATATGAAAATTGACAAAAACTCTAGTTCCTTTCAGGTATAAATGAAAGGAAAAGAAACCTTCTTTGGCGAAATCTGTGATGCCAAAACTGACCTTTGATATTATGAACTTAAAAATGCATATAAATGTATTAAAGTCAAGGGAATGCCAATTTGTTCCTTTTTTCTTTAGATCAAACCCCAAACTAAAATTTGATGCTACTTTCCATTCTTCTTGTCTTCTTTACTTTTTTTTGTTCTGCATGGTTTCTTTTCCTCTCTCCCTTTCTTGTTTTTGATCTAAACCATCCATTGTTTCATATAGTTTACTTCCACCTGTAGATGATTTTCCAAGTCCTGCTACCATGGATGGAAAAAAGTGAACATTAGAGAATTTAATTTGTCCAGTAAAAGGTCTTGACAATCCCTCAATAGAAGTGTCACTTCTCCTTTTTCTCATGTATCTTTTTCCAATGTAATAATATGTGAAAAATGAAATAAATGACAAAAAAAATTGTCTTTGCTGGTATGTAACCATGTCTTTATATGTAGTAATGTCATTTACCTAGCATATTCTCTGTTTTTCATTTCTTCTCCCCTCTTTGTCTTTTAATATCAAGCAAATATATTAATTTTGATTACACATTCCAGAAGTTAACTTTTAAAGGTTCTATTCCTGCATATGTAGAGTATCTAATAAGAGTTTAATACATATGCGCTGTTGAACAAAATTGTCGGATATTTTTATGATGCATCAAGTAATCTAGACAATTAAACCAGCTTTTTTCACAGTAATTCTAGCCTCTCACCTTTTATTTATTATAGAAGTAAAACAAGGCTAATCTTTTCTCTTAACTTTTTCATGTGTTCCATAAGATTTCTATTTCCCAAATATCTCTCCAGGGCATGCAACCTAGGTATGCAAACCATGCAAGGAACTTGACCTCTCCTGTTTTGTTTTCAACTAGTGACAACTTGGATGCATATTCAAATGATACCAGAGGTCAAACTTTGTAAGTGTACCCACTTTATACGCTTCATTGTGCATGTCCCCATGTGCTGGCTCATTTGATTGTGCATCCATCCAGGATTGTTATGTCTATAATCTAATTTGATTGTGCTTCCGTCCAGGGCTGTTTGTCTATAATCTATTTGTTTAAAAATTATTTATCTACTATCTATCCATCATTCTTTCTCTATAGTTCTTGGTTTCTGTCTATAGGGAGCAAAAATTGCATGATCTGAAGTTAGAAATGTAGAAAACAATGGGCAGCCCGGTGTACGAAGCATCCCGCGTTCATGCAAGGTTCGGGGAAGGGCCACATCCCAAGGATGTGTGATGTAGAAGATATAAATAAATCAAATATCCACTCTTCAATAATTTAAGCTTTTAGGTGAGACTGTTTATCAATTCAACATGGTATTGAAGTAAGCATAGGTCCTACTTTCGAGTCTCACCTCACTCTTTCATTAAAAAAAACTTCCACTTGCTTGGCCCATGAAAAAGAATCTCGGCTGCACATGTGTTGAAGACCTAAAATAAATAAATAAAAGTATTGTTTTGTTAACATTTTGAACTTTTAGATGAAATGGTTCACACGATTCAACGGGGTGTTGATTATATACAATCCCACATTGGTCAAAAGAGGTCTATAAAGGTTTGGGGCTGCTCCACCCATTGCTTTATGATTTTCCATTGGTGGATGTTCAAGTTCTTTGGCATGGTATTGAGCAACCTTTAGAAAGACCTTTCTAAGACACGTAAGTCTGCATTAAAGTGCACGTATTAACCCTAAAATTATATTGCATATAAAAGAGGGTGTTGAGTCATATAATGTCCACATCAGGTATATTAGGGCATCTAAGGGTTTATAAAAGTGTTGGACTAGTCAATGCATTGCCCTAAGTTTTGGATTGGATACCCGGACTCTTTTACATTGAATGAGTTCACTGAACTCTTAGTTGAGTCGCTAGAGCTGCATAGCTGAGTATTTTATTTCCACTCATTCTTGAGGCCAATTTGATCATTTTGTCAGTAACTTTTTGATTTTTGTATAAGTCCTTTCCCTGTCACTAAAGAGTATCGTATCTGAATTTTAGGGCTCACGACACCATAGAAGCTGAGATTAGCACAGACGATGATTTTTCTGGTACCGAAGATCTCCTGGAGTCATCTGAAGCTTCATCAGAAGAAAACTCAGAGGAGCAAAGTGATTTTGACCTGCCGAGCAACACACCTGGCACTGATGTGGTGTTGGAGCCAGATTATTTATCTGCTTTAAGTTTTATTGATGATGGTCTTTTGCAGAAGCAGAAGTTTCCGCAAGATGAGATTTCATGCTCTGCAGAATATGTTTCGTGTAAATCATGTATAAGGATGGAAATATCTTCCACGGATGTTAGTAACAGTGAAAGATCTGCATGTGACAGTTCTCTGCCCTATAGAAGTGGGGAACAAAGTACGCTGCTGGATCTTGATAACCGGATTTCTAATAGTTGCCACAATACTTGCTGGCTGTCTGATTGCTTTCCAGGAAATCTTCTGAATATTGATAGGAGGAGCTCTCAGAGAACATGGTTGCATGAAGTTGAGATTGAGCCGGAAGTAGGCAGTTGTAAATTTGGTGTCCAACTGCCTGACAACGTAGATTCTAGTGGTTCAGTTCTACCTCGAAATCCTTCATTGCCCGAGGCTTATGAAAAGGATCAGCATCCATATAGAGCTTGTACTTTTTTAAGTTCAACAAGTTTGCCATCATGGAAGCTGAAGCATAACTCCGACTTTCTAAGCATGAACCCAATTTTGGCTAGAAGTTCTCTTGTTAACCCAAAGAGGGAGCCTGAACAAATGTTCTCAAGAGATTCTAGGCAATCTTTTCCTTTTTTTAATTTCACATCTATAAGAGATCCTTGCGAGGTTTATATAGAAAAGTTTGCTGCCAATTCTAGAGATCAGTTAGGAGCTGGGGTTTCTGTTTTGACTGGTACAGCAGCTACTGCTGCTGTTCTTACTAGTCGTCAACATAAGTTAAAAGATTACTCTGATGAGAACTTGGAGAAAAAGGCAGAGCTGTCTCATACTTGTTCCCCTGTAGGTTCCGAGGCTCACATTCAAAAAGTCTCATCATTGGAAAATGCTGCTGGTGGGAGTGGTTGGGAGAGACTGCTTGCTAATTCTAGCAAGATTGCCAGTACAACTGCTAGATATCCGAAGACTAGTTTGGTGACGGTCCTTGAGATGCCACTGGATCATATTATCAAAAAGTGCCTGTTGGAGGAGATTTTGCTTCAGTATCCTTATATATTCTAGATGCACGAAATGCAGCTTATCAACACTTGCAGTAAACTGTCTTTATTTTCCCTTGTTTGTTTATGCTTTACTACTGTGGGCGTCCAACTTTTCTCCCCATTCATGACGAGGAAAGAATTCCATTTACATTTTTCTGACTACTTAGCAAAGAAGATTAAAATCAAGATAGCCAAAAATTGGATGGGTGTCAAGATGCTGTCGGGCGCCGGCGGCTGACTCAAGCGTCCCCATTATGAAGTTAAATATTAACGAAATAGGTAGAGATGCTCATGCTTCTATTACCTCAAATGTTGATATTCCTGTGACCTGTAGTGCTAAAATATTATTCAATAAGGGATGATCATCTATGTAGTTGACATGATGCTTGATAAAATATGAGTATTCAAGGATTTTGAAGTTGGAATTATTTTAGACTCGCCTGATTTATGCAGTCTCAGATGATGGGTTTTCATGAAAAATCAGTTAGTTCAAGGTCAGTGAAGTATTCGAGTTGCAGGGCTGATGTTCCTTGGTGGGCCATTGTCCTCTAGAACAAATTTCCTTCTCCAAGTTTTGAATAGTGACCATTGTCTTGCCCACTTTGACATCTGTAAACTGTGTTTTAGATCCATTTTTCCTCGGCGGGCCATAGTTCTCTTATGTTTTCCTTTCAATCCTCAACTTTGATATTTTCTTCAGCTAGTTTATATCTGCGAAAGTGGTATTTTCATTTCTTTCTCTAATTTTAAGAAGAGTGTTATTCGAAAAGAAATGATTGTTTTTTCATATAAAAAAAAGAAATGATTGTTTTGCTTAAACTTTTATTTGTTATTAATCACCACCATCACAATGTTCTTTAAGTAACCCTTACCTGTTGGGGAGCAGGCAAAGGCATTCTTATATGGCCTCTCATTTTTCCTTGACATTACTAGATACAAATACTTGAGCAAGTTGACTATACAATTACTTGATAAAGGTTTTAGTTTGCATGAACATTTGCTGGCTCTAAGGAGGTATCATTTTATGGAATTAGCAGATTGGGCACATCTGTTTGTCAGCTCTCTTCAGCATCATGTATGTTCTTCTCCCACTTTATAGTTTGTTTTTTAACTTTCCTTTTCTTGATTTGTGTAATTTTCTCGAAACAGAAATGGTACACCGTAGAGGCAGAAAAGAGAATATCAGAAATTCAGGGCATTCTTGAGTTGTCAGTTCAGAGATCTTCTTGTGAAGGGGACCCTTATAAGGATCGTTTGTTTGTCTATGTGAAAGGGAGTAGTATGACAAACATCTCAGTTTCTGGTAGAGGAACATTTTATGGTATGACAAACATCTTCTTGTGAAGGGGACCCTTACGTTTTACTTTTTCTCTGTCCATTTGTTTCTCTGCATCTGTATATATGGTGCATTGTCTTCTACAGGCGTTTTTGGTTCAGCTTTTAGAACTATATTACTCTTGGCAGGAATCCACTCCTTTGATTGTTTGGGTTTGGGTTATCGAGTAGATTGGCCACTCAGCATCATATTGTCTCCTGGCGCACTAAAAATGTACTCAGACATCTTTAGTTTTCTGATACAAGTCAAGCTTGCTGCTTTCTCTTTAAGTGATATATGGCGCTCATTAAAGGTACTGATTTGATATTGGTCCCATATTTTTGTAAATTCATCATGTATATATATGTAATGCGTGGATTTTATGTTTCTATGTCTTTGCTCAACCCTTCTCATTTTCTTTTCTTTGCGTATTCCCTGTCTCTGTATATTTACCATTTTAAGTAGTCTAAGAACTTGTATACACCTAGTTTGTTGAAGTTAAAGCAAGTTCCAGCCTGCTTGGGATTGCGCAAAGAAGAAGTTAGGGTTTACCTAACATTGAAATTACCCCTTGTGTGACCATGGAAAGCCCTATTTCATTTCTTTTCATTAGCTTATACAGGTTGAGAACAGGGATATCCGTGTTTAATTTGTTGTCAAATGCCTTGTGAAGGCATTGATTTATGGAGCCTACAGGTTAGTAACTGAATCTATATTGGATGAAGGAATGAAGAGTGGGCTTATTTGTTTTGCGGTATAGTTGTTAAGTATTGGAAATCGTGGTTCAGTCAACGCAATCCAATACCATTTAATATGACTTATTTTTCCTTAGTTTTGTGAATTCTTTCTAGTGGCCGCCATCGCAGTTTAGTTAGTGTTTGAATACATTTGATTTTGAAGGGCTTCAACTAAGGTGGAGAAGTATTTTAGGAAGTTTAATGCTCATATATCTTACCCCTTCCCTATCATGCTGATAAAATGAAACAATAAACTGAGGGTGCATATTTACATTAAATCCTCCCAAACCAAACAACAACAACAACAACAACAACAACAACACAGTATAATCCCACTAGTGGGGTCTGGGGAGGGTAGTGTGTACGCAGACCTTATCCCTACCCTGGGGTTGAGGGGCTGTTTCCAATAGACCCTCGGCTCCCTCCCTCCAAGAACTCCCCACCTTGCTCTTGGGGTGACTCGAACTCACAACCTCTTGATTGGAAGTGGAGGGTGCTTACCACTAGAGCAACCCACTCTTGTCCCTCCCAAAACCAAATAAAATAAAATAAAATGATTACACGGCACAGGATAATCACAGCTGTAGTTTTGACAGTTGGCTCAACCAAATTATTTTACATAAGTGATGCTTTAAGTCACCTAATAATTTTGATATGTTGTCCTTGTGAACAGGATCTCTCTCAATTGGACAAGAAGAATCAACATTTTGCGTTTGGCAATGCAGAACCAAAGCAATTGTCCATCTTAATTGAAACAAGGTCCTTTTTACGTTTTAATTATTGTTATCTTCTTTCTTTCTGGCTAACTTGATGTCATTTGACCCAAGGCATGTCTGGTAACTCTATGTGAAAGGAATAACCACAAGATATTATGCTTTTGTGTATGACACGTTTTTCTGTATGATATTGCTTGCTCTTTTATGTGCTCAGATGTGTGAAAAGGTTTATTTATTAAGAGGTTGTGTGCAATCATATATGCAGAAAGATGCTAGCTTTTTCCGAGCTTGTTTAAAGTTGAGATATTTCAGATCTTGCTATAGAGTTTCTTTTGATAGAAACCTAAGAAGCACGCTGCCACACCGTGCATTTCTTGGTTATCTTGGAAACGCGAAGCAAAGCAACTGTGCGCTATGTCGTGTTGCGCTTAAACACTTGTTGGGTCATAATCACATTTATGCTAAATGCAAATGAAATGTTTTAGAGTCACAATGCAAATGGAACTAAGACCTATATCTAGGACCTGAAGTAACTTGTTGAGCATTGTGGCGAGACAAAGTCTCAACCGAAGCAAGTTGGTATGCCATGACGCTTGGAGGGTCTGCGACATAGCTGTGAGTTTGAATATTATAGTTGTATATAAAATATATTTGTGATGTTGGAAGAAAGTAAATGTGTTAAGTGTAAACCATCTATAAAAGCCTGTAGACATCACCATTCTTCAATCTCTTCTCTTATATCTAACATAAACTTATCCTATGATTTTCTACTCAATCATATATGCTATACGTGCTGAGTCGTTTCATTACTTTTGTGGTTAGAGTCTGCTACTTTCTGCTGTTTTCCTTACGTGGTTCTGAATTTCATTCCAGGCACCAGCTTAATCATTTTGTATCTACGCTGCAGCAATATGTACAACCACAACTATCTCATGTGTCCTGGTGCAGGTTCATGCATTCTCTTAAGGATAAGGTTTGGAGCACCTTCTGATCTGGGTTTTAATGAATTTCACCTTTACCCCCTTTATTTGCTGTTTGGTTTGTGATTATCAGCCTCTTACTAGTCTTAATCTTGTGCATTTCAGTAGCCTACAGTATGCTTTATATAATGTTGTTTTAGAATGGTTCCAAGCTCTTATATCAACAACAAAAACAACAACAACAATAACAACATACCCAATATAATCCCGCAAGTGGGGTCTGGAGAGGGTAGTGTGCACATAGACCTTACCCCTACCTTGGGGGCAGGTAGAGAGACTATTTCCGATAGACCCTCTTATATCCTATGCTTTTAATGGCTAAAATGTGAACCTATTTGGATGAGTTAATAAGCTGTCGAAATTCAATAAATATTTGCTGTTGTCCTTTTGGTTATAAATGATCGGTATTTTTGTGGATGGGGGTGGGGAGGGACCAACACTTGATACTGTAATCTCGCTTATAGGATTTTGCTATTTGAGCCAGTTTCTTCAGCATGGTGTTGGTCAATAATAAATATTAATTTTGAGATGTAGCATCGATGGATTCTTGAAGGCTTGGAGTTATCTTATGGTAGGTTAATTTAGCAATTAAATGAACATATTGACCAATTCCTGCAAACAGGTTTCCCTCACATGTTCTATGAATGGGTCACTCTCATTCAAAACTTACCAGACGGAAGTGTCAAATTGTTCTCATTTTTATTGTCAAGCAATGCAAACTATATTATCTTTTTCTACAGAAATACAGTTATGCCTTTTATTTTCTTCATTGGTGTATTTTCTATTGTGTCTGGCTCAAACAGGTTTTTAAGCGCTTAATGTGTTAAGAGTAATTCCAAATTATCCAAAAAAGATTTAAAAAATATTTTTTAACTTTTAGTAATTAGATTCTTGTCATTCTGAAATTTTTCGAGATTTTACTCCATACTTATGATACCATTCTTTCGTCATCAGGTCAAAGATATGATGGATCTGCATTCTGCACATATGGCATACCTGGATGACTCCCTGCACATGTAAGATCAGCTCACGTGGCCACTTTTCTTATCCCCCCCCTTTCTCTATCTCTGATACACACACACACAGAAAAAAAACGGGTTATGAACAATATTCAAAAAGAGATACTTTTGTGTGTAATTTTGTATAGTGCAACACTTCGGGATTTAGTCAAGAAGTTGTTTTGTAATTTTGCCTCAATTTTAAGCTAGTGGGAAAAGGTGAATACGATCTGTGGTTGAGTAGTAGTGCAGGAGGGTGTATGATTATGTGACCAGTGTAAGTGACAATCAGCAGTCACCTGGAGAATCTCTGGTGTTGTCTACGTGTGCATGAGGGGGAGGGATGGTGGAGAGACGGAAGGAGACATTTGTGATGGTGAGTCAGAAAGATGATATTTAGTGGGCGTTTGGACATAAGAATTGTAAAATTCCGAAAAAAGTGAATTTTTTTTCAAGTGAAATGGTATTTGAAAATTAGAGTTAGTGTTTGGACATGAATATAATTTTGGTTTTTTTGTATTTTTGTCGATCTGAGTGAATTTTTAAATACAGCTTTTTGGAATTTTTCAATTTTCGAAAAATTCCAAAATTCATCTTCAAATAAAAATTAGAAATTTTATGGCCAAACACTTATGTCGAAAAAAGTGAAATTTTTTCGAAAAAAAGTGAAAAATTTTTAATGGCCAAACGGGCTCTAGAGCGAGCACATTTCGTTTGACTCCGTAGTTGGTTGAGACACTGAATCTGTTTGTAGTTCTCCACTTCTGTGTATAATTAGGATGAAAAGGAAGGATAAGTGTATCACATCTTGCATTTTTCTACTTTAGTATGAAAAACTTGACAGCTCTTTTTTATTTTTCCACTTATTCGTTATAGGAAATTGGAGTTTTCTTTTTCCATATAGTTGAACTATAAATGGAGAAAACAAAAAAGCTCTTCTGGTACTGAACAACACTAAATGATTTCTTATGATCTATTGTCTCTTATCTTCTACAGAAAACTTATTGTACTATACTAGCAGCAGGACAAATAAGCTACTGCACTTATTTAGCTTAATAGTTGTAACATTTTTTCGTCCAATTGTTCCAATTTAATGAGCATTAAAATGTAATGCTATAT
>AWOL01S0116513.1:7979-20717 GCA_000715115.1 Nicotiana otophora
GCGGTCTTATCTTTATTCTCCCACAAGAGCTTATTTGCTGCTAATGGCTTAGAGTTCTCGAGGTACTTGACTTTATGATGTAGTTATTAGGAAGCATAGCATTCCAATTATTTGGACATAAATGTCAAAAATGAACGAAAATTTCTCAATGATTGTTAGGTGTATATATGCAGAACCCTTTTATTTTTAGGCAGGGTTCTTATATTCAACATTCGTTGAAAATTAGTTAGAACACAAGATCATTTGTAATCTTGTTGGAGTGCAGCCATAATAGAGATGTCTCTGCCAACTATTGTAAATTTAACTTCTAGGGTATATGTCTTTTAAGCTTCTCCCCTATTCTGTATAATATTGGTTTTCTTGGTTAATGCATCTGTGGGTGCTATTGCAATAATGTGCTATTTAAAGTTGTCAACCTTATTAATCTAGTAATGTACAAGAAACAGTTTTCATTAAAAAATAGAAGTTCAATTTCTTGTTCTTTACTGCCCGTTTCATGTTTATATTTGCCTTGTTTTTGAGTGTTTTATATGTTTGCTGCATTAGTTTTGCATAAAAATGGTTTCCTGTTGGCTACTGTATTTGGATGATTTTAGAAATCGCAAAGAAAGTTGAATGACATGACTAATTAAAACTAGAAGAATTTTGGTCCATGTGTTTTAAGACTGAAGAAGGTAAAAGATGAATTGGTAAAGTGGACTATCAGGTCATTGGGCCAAATAAATTACTTTCGGGTTCGAAGTAATAATTCACAAGTGTAATTCACTCGTCATAATTCATAGCCAAATTATATCACCTTTCTCGTCCACAACTTTAGCTTCACAATAATATCAAAACTTCTTTTTTTGGAAAAATAATTCTTAATTCGTAGAAGGCTTTAGGTACACTTTAATCAATTATTGTGATTATGTACACGTTCACGTAACATAGTTACGACTTCCCAAATTAAAGGCAAAGTATGCGTTCGCGCAACTTTGACAAAACAAGCTTAAAAATAATAAAGTGTTATTAATTGTGTATACGTACGCGTGACATGATTCGTGACATACCAAACAAAACGAATACACGTACGCATGATTCGATTCAAGATAATTCCATAATTACGAATAATAAATCAATTAAAAGCGGTAAAAAGGTAAATATACATAGGTTCTAAAATGAGTAATCAAATAATTTAATTAAGCCACGTATGATTAAAGCGACCGTGCTAAAACCACGGAATCCGAGAGTGCCTCACACCTTCTCTCGGATTAACAGAATTCCTTACTCGGTCTTCTGTGTTCGCGGACCATAATTCGGAGTCAAAACTTCCTCGATTTGGGATTTCAAATAAACCGGTGACTTGGGACACCAGAAATTATCCCAAGTGGCGACTCTGATTAAATAAATAATCTCATTTCGAATAATGTCACTTAAATTGAGAAAAACAAAAAACCCATCCCTAGGAAAAGATGAGGTGTGACAATCCTAATCATCATTATGTCGGTTTAAGTTATTATCATCTGTCATCATCCCATTAAACTTTTGTACATGTTTGTCCTTTGTTTTTATAGATTTTCATCCATAAGTCTACATAAGAAGCACTATATCTCATCCAGGATGGCAATGGGCTATTACTGATGAGATGTTTGCTTTGCATGCGAGTGGTAATTGGGAGCTTGCCCCTCTTCCTTGAGGTAAGTCTAATGTTGGTTGTTGCTGGGTTCATGCAGTCAAATTTGGCCCGAATGGCCAAATTGATCAGCTTAAGGCCCGCCTTGCTGCCAAAGGGTATACTCAGATATTTGGATATGATTACAATGATATTTTCTCTCATGTGGCTAAAATAGCATACGTCCGCCTTTTCTATTCATGGTTGTTCATCATTGGCCTCTTTATCAATTGGACGTTACGGATGTTTTTCGCCACGGTGATCTTAAGAATGAAATTTAGATGGAGCAACTACTTGGTTTTGTCGCTCAAGGGGAGTCTAGTTGTCTTGTATTTGGATAGGGCATGTCACTGACATCAACCTGAAGTAAGGAAGACAAGTTGCATCTATATTGTATTTCTAAATCCCATGTGGAGGCTTAGACCAAGAAGTGGCCACAAACTGAGTGGAAGCACTCACCAGATCTTTCAACCTCGTTATAGTCATGGCAAACTACCATTGACTTAAGAATTTCAGAGCTTCGGCTAGCACATAAGTAAGAAGAAGAAGTTTACCATTCCAAACAAACTCAAATCTCATGGCCCAAATTTTCCAAAGGACTTCACAGGTCTGCAGATCCTTCAGAGAATCAGAGTCATTAACAACTCGACTAAGAAACTTAGTCATACTAATGCCTTCCACATCCAACTCATACTGCCATGCCACGCAAACCTCCCCCCTCCCCCACGTTCAAGGAATACATGTTCACTATTTTCCGTCAAGCCACAAAAATGACACCCTGCTTTAACATTAATGCCTCTAGCTAGTGAATTGGACTTAGCAGGTAGAATATTTTGAGCTAATATCCAAAAACAATCTTCAACTTTTTGGAGGTAGATTCAACTTCATTAAGCAAAAAATGGGATATGCGGAATATAATATAAAATATATTGAACACATACAAAGACACTTAAAGTTGACACAATTGTTCATTTAGACACTTAAACTTAGGGGTGTTCCTATTAAGTACTTACACTACCTGAAACTTGTAGTGAAACTTGTTCCAATTAGGCACTTCTTGCTGAGTTGGCACATAGAGTGAGTTTCACCCACTATAGGCAAGTGAAAAGCCCAAAAAATAGATTTTTTGTTTTTCTTTTCTTTTTTTTTCTTTCTTTCTTATTCTTCTTCTTTTCTCTCCACCATAACTTCCACCATTGTCTCCCCCACTTTCACTATTTTTGTGCCTCCGCCATTGATTTAGCTCAATAGTTTGAACCAACAATCATCCCAGTTGATTGAAACTGAAGTGAGACCGTGTTCTTCATTTGAAATCCAAACACCATTATAGGGTCTTTAAGAAAGCTTGAAGGTTTAAAATGGGTTACTTGATTTGATAAAATTTTGAGAAATTAATATTAGGGTTGTCTTTGGGTCTTCGAGGAGAATCTTTAGCTGAAGTTATAATAAATTTGGAGGAGTTTCTCTTGAAATTTTGGATTAGAATTGTGTTTGGAACAAGAACACACATGAAGATAGTGAAGAACACCAAGAACACTATTTTCTATAACACCAATGTGTTTTTTTTTGTTTTATTAATAATATGTCCTTTTCTAATTGGGTGCAAATTAAGCCTTTTTTTTCTATTTGAGAATATTATTTTTATTTTGTTTACTAAATAGATTTTAAAATAGTTCTTTTTTTAACTCAAAATAATATATGTCCCTTTTTTAGTCGTCATTTGCCACGTCCGCAGCGAGTGCATTTCATACACTTTATAAGTTTGGCTAATTGTGAAGGAAGTGCCTAATTGGAATAAGTTTCGGGTAGTGTAAGTACTTAATAGGAACACCCCTAAGCTTAACTGTCTAAATAAAAAATTGTGCCAACTTTAAGTGTCTCCGTATGTATTCAGCCTATAAAATATGTATTTGGTTTACACTAAATAAGATGGGATAAACTTTTATTTTCAATTTTAACCTTGGATGTTTTAAATGACTGAAAAACCTTGAAGAAGGACATCCTTTTCATGTTGGTGTTTTATCACGGAATTAGTTATCCCGAGATTGTTATCCCACCCTTAATGTGCGATATAAATAGTACCACAATTGTGATATAACTAATTCTGAACTAAATACGAACTTATCTAAACCCTAACGGTCTTTGCTCTCTCTTCCTAGGGCACATCCTAATGATGATCTGAGCCTTCTCCATGGCGGAAACGAGCTCTCCCTAGCTTCACATCTAAACCCTCGTCACAACCTCTAACCAAAACCATACTAAAACCTATTCAACCAATAGTCAACTCACGTTGCAGTTTACTTTCAAGGAACTGGAGGAGTATGCAATCGAGGAAGGACTTCAACAGGCTGTTGTGACGAAACTATCTTATGGTGCGCCTGATTTGAAAAATCTTTGAGCCTTGATTACAAAACAACTTGAGATTAAAGGTCATTGCTTGATAGGCCTCCATGCAAATCGACACTATTGATTCGTTGTGATCTTTACAAGGATACTTTGTACATCGGGATGCCATTTTGGCTCAAAACAGGTTGGTTATGTACAACATAATGGTGAGCAACATCAGTTTCGTACTTTTCCATGGGCTCAAAATTTCAACCCTAAAGAAGAAACTTCAAAATTGTGGCACGAGTGTCGTTACTAGATGTGCTAACAAACTTCTTTGCTAGGAAACCTTTGTTGTCTATTGCATCGGTTGTGGATAAGCCAATTGTGAGAAAGTACGAGAGAAAATATTATTGCTTAATTAAAGTGTTGTACGACGCCTATTTATAAACAGTGATTACATAATAATAGGTATCTACTTCTCAATGTAGGACACTATACATGACTAAGTACTTAACACTTCCCCTCAAGCCGGTGTATATAAATCATATGTATATAGCTTGTTATAGATATAACTAATACGAGAACCAGTAAGAGACTTAGTGAAATATCTACTAGCTGATCATTCGTCTTTACAAACTTTGTAACAATATCTCTTGAGAGTATCTTTTCTCTGACAAAGTGACAGTCAATCTCAATGTGTTTAGTCCTCTCATAGAACACCGAATTTGACGCAATATGAAGAGCAGCTTGATTATCACACACCAGTTCCATCTTGCTAATTTCTCCGAACTTCAACTCCTTGAGCAACTGCTTGACCCAAACTAGCTCACAGGTTGCCATAGCCATGGCCCGATATTCGACTTCGGCACGAGATCGAGCAACTACATTCTATTTCTTGCTCTTCCAAGAGACCAAATTACTTCTTACCAGAATACAATACCTAGACGTAGAACGTCTATCAGAAGGTGATCCTTCCCATTCAACATCTATGTACCCAACAATCGGCTCGTGGCCTTGATCCTCGAATAGTAACCCTTTGCCTGGAGCTGACTTTATATACTGAAGAATGCGAACAGCTGCATCCCAGTGACTATCACAGGGAGAATCCATAAACTGACTTACAACACTCACCGGAAAAGAAATGTCAGGTCTAGTCACTGTGAGGTAATTCAATTTTCCAACCAACCTCCTATATCTTGTAGGATCTCTAAGAGGCTCCCACTGTCCAGGCAAAAGCTTAGCAATCGGATCCATAGGAGTGTTAACAGGTCTGCAACCCATCATTCCAGTCTCTTCAAGAATGTCTAAGGCATACTTCTGCTGTGAAATAACAATATCTGAACTAGACTGAGCAACCTCAATACCTAGAAAATACTTCAATCTGCCCAGATCCTTAGTCTGGAAGTGCTGAAAGAGATGCTGCTTCAGATTAGTAATACCATCCTGATCATTGACAGTAATAATAATATCATCAACATAAACTACTAGATAAATACACAGATTAGGAGCAGAATGCTGATAAAACACAGAGTGATCAGCTTCACTATGAGTCATACCAAACTCCTGAATAACTGTGTTGAACTTACCAAACCAAGATCGAGGGGACTGTTACAAACCATATAGTGACTTGCGAAATTGGCATACAAGACCACTAGACTCCCCTTGAGCAACAAAATCAGGTGGTTGCTCCATATAAACTTTGTCATCAAGATCACCGTGGAGAAAAGCATTCTTAATGTCTAACTAATAAAGAGGCCAATGACGTACAACAGCCATGGACAAAAAAAGACGAACAGATGCTACTTTAGCCACGGGAGAGAAAGTGCCACTATAATCAAGCCCAAAAATCTGAGTGTATCCTTAAGCCGATCAACCTGGCCATCCGGGCCGACCTTGACTGCATAATCTGAACGACAACAACACTAGACTTACCTGAAGGAATATGAACAAGCTCCTAAGTGTCACTCACATGTAAAGCAGACATATCGTCAATCATAGCATGTCGCCATCCTGGATGAGATAGTGCATCACCTGTAGACTTATGGATAGAAACAGTGGACAAAGATGATATAAAAGCATAATGAGGTAATGACAGACGATGATAACTTAAACCGACATAATGGGGATTAGGATTAAGTGTGGATCGTACACCTTTGCGGAGTGCAATTGGTTGACTAAGAGGAGACAAATCCGCAGTAGGTGCATAATCTGATGCAGGACACGAATCACCTAGGCATGATGCTGGACGTGGACGATGATGATAAGTCAAGAGTGGCGCAGCTATAGAAGGTTGAACTTGACTGGGTAGTGGAACTGGTGCTATAGGTGGTGGAGCTGTAATTGGAGATGTAGGTGGTGGAGCTGGAGTTGTAGAGGAAGATGAATGGGAGATAGTGACTAAATCTCTAAAAGATGAAACGGGTAACACCTCAGAAATATCTAAGTGACTACCTGGACCTGTGAAGTATGATTGGGTTACAAAGAAGGTAACATCAGTAGACATAAGGTACCGTTGGAGGTCAAGAGAATAGCATTGATACCCCTTCTGCGTTCTCGAGTAACCAAGAAATACGCACTTAAGAGCACGAGGAGCTAACTCAACTTTTCCTGGAGTAAGGTTATGAACAAAACACGTGCTTCCAAAGAAACGGGGTGGGGGTGGAAGAGAGAACAAAGGTAAGTGGGGAAATAGGATAGAGAATGGAACTTTCTTATGGATAGCTGAAGATGGCATACGATTAATAAGATAGCAAGATGTAAGAACTGCATCCCCCAAAACACGCAACGGAACATGAGATTGTATGAGTAGGGTACGAGCAATTTCAATAAGATGTCTATTCTTTCTTTCAGCTACCCCATTTTGTTGAGATGTATACAGATAAGATGTTTGATGAATAATCCCATGAGAGTTCATAAACTGCGGAAATGGGGAAGAAAAATACTCTAGGGCATTATCACTACAAAATGTGCGGATAGAAACCCCAAATTGATTTTGAATTTCAGCATGGAGGGTCTGAAAAAGAGAAAACAACTCAGATCGATTTTTCATCAAAAATATCCAAGTGCACCTAGAATAATCATTAATGAAACTAACAAAGTAGCGGAATCCCAAAGTAGAATTGACCCGACTAGGACCCCAAACATTTGAATGGACTAAAGTAAAAGGTGACTCTGCTCGATTATCAAGATGCCGAGGGAAATGGGAGCGGGTATGCTTACCAAGTTGACATGACTCACACTCTAGAGTGGACAAGTGAGATAAACCAGGTATCATTTTCTGAAGTTTTGACAAACTGGATGTCCCAACCATTTATGTNACTCCAATTTTCTTGATTGCTAGAATTCCAATTGCCTTGATTGTTTTGTGGTCGCCATTGTTGTTGGCTTGGGCTTTGGAAGTTGTTTCTTTGTCCTTGAAAATTATTCACATATTGCACTTCCTCTTCTTGTTTATTATAGGAATCATCTTGCTCAAAACAACCATCTTCTTGTACATAGTTCTCCATTCGATTTTGCACTTGTGGACCCTTGGTCCTCCTCTTCTTCACCATCATGTTCACTCCTTCCATAGAATTGACTTGCTTCGGAGTTTGTACTTGATTTAGTTGGGCCTTTTCTAGTTGAGTCATGGTAGTTGTCAACTCAGCAATGGCTTGCCTATGATCTTGTAATTCTTTGTGATGGTGGATCATATTCGGGTCACCTTGTGGATCATTGGCCCGGGATTTCCAAGCAGACGACGTATCTGCCATCTCATCCAAAATCTCACACGCCTCCGCATAAGGCGTAGTCATAAAGTTCCCACCGGCTAGTTGATTCAGTATACATTGGTTGGTTGTGTCAATCCCACGATAGAAGGTTTGTTAAATCATGTTTTCCGTCATATTGTTGTTGGGACATTCCTTAATCAATGTTTTATAGCGCTCCCATATCTCGTGTAGTGGTTCATTCAGCTCTTGCTTGAATGCCAAAAGTTCATCCCAAGTGTGAATTGAATGGTTCAGCAGTCGTTCCACCAATCTAAAGCTTTCCCCCGTAGAGAGAAGGGAAAAAGTCTTAGCCTCAATGCATACTCGGAGACATTTGTTTGCTTGCTCCCTCAACAAGATGTAAGAACTGCATCCCCCAAAACACGCAACGGAACATGAGATTGTATGAGTAGGGTACGAGCAATTTCAATAAGATGTCTATTCTTTCTTTCAGCTACCCCATTTTGTTGAGATGTATACAGATAAGATGTTTGATGAATAATCCCATGAGAGTTCATAAACTGCGGAAATGGGGAAGAAAAATACTCTAGGGCATTATCACTACAAAATGTGCGGATAGAAACCCCAAATTGATTTTGAATTTCAGCATGGAGGGTCTGAAAAAGAGAAAACAACTCAGATCGATTTTTCATCAAAAATATCCAAGTGCACCTAGAATAATCATTAATGAAACTAACAAAGTAGCGGAATCCCAAAGTAGAATTGACCCGACTAGGACCCCAAACATTTGAATGGACTAAAGTAAAAGGTGACTCTGCTCGATTATCAAGATGCCGAGGGAAATGGGAGCGGGTATGCTTACCAAGTTGACATGACTCACACTCTAGAGTGGACAAGTGAGATAAACCAGGTATCATTTTTTGAAGTTTTGACAAACTGGATGTCCCAACCATTTATGTAATAAATATGGTGAATCGGTAACAGGACAAGTTGTTGAAGGAAGACAAGATGTGAGTCCATGTGATTTTACAAGGATAAGATAATAAAGTCCATCTGATTCACGCCCGGTACCAATGATCCGCCCTGTACTGCGTTCCTGTATAAAAACAAGGTCATCAAGAAATAAAACAACGTATCTAAGCGACTAACGGCTATGAGATTAAAAGGACTACTGGGAACATAAAGAACTAAATCTAAAAGTATAGAAGAAAGTGGGCTTGCTTGACCTATTGCAGTTGCCATGGTTTGAGACCCATTGGGCATTGTGACTGTTGGAAGAGATTGAGAATACAAAATACTAGTGAAAAGAGATTTGTTAAGAGAAATATGATAAGATGCACCTGAATCAATGGCCCAAGAATCGGAGGATGAAGATTAGGAGACACAAGTCACGTTATTACATGTTCGAACAACGGAATTTGTCGCTGAAGATGTCTGTTTACAAGCTTTATACCGAAGAATCTCAATATAATCCGGTAGACAAACTATCTAACTATTCATAGTATTGGATCCCATGTCGCTATAATTAATTTATCAAATTCTTGACTAAAAGTTGTAGGGTTAGCTTGAAATAGTGAAAAATCAGTAACTTCTTGAAAACTGAATATATATCTAGGAAAACACTATTCATAGCAGAGAAAAAGAGTACTATTTTACGCCGGAAACACTGTTCATACCGGAAAACACTGTAGCTCGCCGGAAAATTCCAAAGTTGTCGGAATCTGTTGGAAATAGCACTGATGGA
Organism: Nicotiana otophora; assembly: GCA_000715115.1. Classification (NCBI taxonomy): domain Eukaryota; kingdom Viridiplantae; phylum Streptophyta; class Magnoliopsida; order Solanales; family Solanaceae; genus Nicotiana; species Nicotiana otophora. The sequence continues at coordinate 17,413 of AWOL01S0116513.1, forward strand.
CTCGGAATTGTTGTGCGACCAGGTTGTCCTGAAGAAGCTTGACCAAAAAATGACCGGAGAAGCACATGCGCCGGCGGAATCGCAGATCTGGGTGGCGCGTGGAGAGTCTATTTCCGGAAAATCTTTTTGGGGTTTGGTCGCTAGATGTTTCTGAGTCTAATGGTGGTGTTGGTTTGTGCACAACACTCACCAAAAATGAGATGACGCAAATCAATCACTTAGGTCACCGAATAATTGCACAGTGACTGAGTTATTTCTTTCCGAATATCGCTGGAATGACGCACAACGATCTTTTCTCACTAATGCTCTGATACCATGTGAGAAAGCACGGGAAAAAATATTATTGCTTAATTAAAGTGTTGTACAATGCTTATTTATATACATTGATTACATAATAATAGGTATCTACTTCCAAATGTGGGACACTATACATGACTAACTACTTAACACCAATTGCCATAGATAAAGCCACACAAGCAAGAACAAGACCTAGCACAGCTAGGGTTAAGGTGGTTCTTGATCTCCTGGACAAACACCCCAAGCGCATGAGGCTACAATTTATTGATGAACAATCTTGTAAGAATATCGGGCATATAAAAAAGAGTTTGTATTATATAATCTCCCACTAATTGCACTTTTTGTAAACGCCAAGGTCATGAGGATGCTTCTTGTCGTTTAATGACAAAGAAGAATAAGAGAGAAGATAATCAACTGGAAAATGAAACCTTAGGGGTTCACAATCATGGAGAAAATTTGAATGAAGGAACCAACATGAAGAAATACCAAGGTGATTTGAGAACTATTTTGGCTACAAGTTTGGAATTCCGACAACTTTGGAAGTTTTCGGCGAGCTACAGTGTTTCCGGCATGAATAGTGTTTTCGGTGCAGAATATTGTTCTGTTTTCCTGCTGTAAACAATGTTTTTCAAGATATTTCTTCAGCTTTTTCACATGAGTTACTTATTTCCACTATTTCAAATTAACCCTACAACTACAAATTGTAGCGACATGAGAACCGATGCTTTGAATAGTCGGATGGTTTCTTTAGCAGATTATATTGAGTTCCTTCAGTATAAAGCATGTAAGCAGACATCTTCTGAGATAGCTTCTGTTGTTCAAAAGGGTAATAGATTGACTTGTTTCTCCCAATCTCCATCCTCTGAGTCTTGGGTCATTGATTCAGGTGCATCAGATCATATTTCTGATAACAAATCTCTTTTCACTACTATTTCGTATTCTCAATCTCTTCCAAAAGTCACAATGGCCAATGGGTCTCAAACCATGGCAACTGCAATAGGTCAAGCAAGCCCACTTCCTTCCTTACCTTTAGATTCAGTCCTTTATGTACCCAATAGTCCTTTTAATATCATAATTGTTAGTCCCTTAGCCAAATCACTTAAATGCGTTATTTTATTTCTTGATGACCATGTTTTTATAACGGAACTCAGTACGGGGCGGATCATTGGTACCGGGCATGAATCAAACGGACTTTATTATCTTATCCTTGCTAAATCACACGGACTCACATCTTGTCTTCTTTCTACAACTTGTCCTGTTACTGATTCACCAGATTTATTACATAAATGGTTGGGACATCCCAGTTTATCAAAACTTCAGAAAATGGTATTTGGTTTATCTCACTTGTCAGCTCTAGAGTGTGAGTCATGTCAGCTCGGTAAGCATACCCGCTCACATTTCCCTCGGTGCCTTGATAATAGAGCAGAGTCACCTTTTACTTTAGTCCATTCAGATGTTTGGGGTCCTAGTCGGGCCAGTTCCACCTTGGGATTCCGCTACTTTGTCAATTTCATTGATGATTATTCCAGGTGCACTTGGATATTTTTGATAAAAAATCGATCTGAGCTGTTTTCTATTTTCCAGACCTTCTACACTGAAATTCAAAGTCAATTTGGGGTTTCTATTCGCACATTTCGTAGTGATAATGCCCGAGAGTATTTGTCTTCCCCATTTCAGCAGTTTATGAAATCTCATGGGATTATTCATCAAACATCTTGTCCGTACACATCTCAACAAAATGGGGTAGCTGAAAGAAAGAATAGACATCTTATTGAAACTGCTCGTACCCTACTCATACAATCTCNGAGAGTATTTGTCTTCCCCATTTCAGCAGTTTATGAAATCTTAGGGATTATTCATCAAACATCTTGTCCGTAAACATCTCAACAAAATGGGGTAGCTGAAAGAAAGAATAGACATCTATTAAAACTGCTCGTACCCTACTCATACAATCTCATGCTCTGTTGCATTTTTGGGGGATGCAGTTCTTACATCTTGATATCTTATTAATCGTATGCCATCTTCAGTTATCCAGAACCAAGTTCCATCCTCTGTCATGTTTCCCCACTTACCTTTGTTCTCTCTTCCACCCCGTATCTTTGGAAGCACTTTTTTTGTCCATAACCTTACTCCAGGAACAGATAAGTTAGCTCCTCGTGCTCTTAAGTGCGTATTTTTGGGTTTCTCGAGAACACAAAAGGGGTATCGATGCTACTATCTTGACCTCCAGCGGTACCTTATGTCCGCTGACGTTACCTTCTTTGAAACCCAATCATACTTCACAGGTTCAGGTCATCACTTAGATATTTATGAGGTACTACCAATTTCATCTTTTGGAGATTCAGTCACTCCAGCTTCACCACCTACAGCTCCGGTTGTAGCTCCACCACCTATAGCTCCAGTTCCTCCGTATAATCAAGTTCAACCTTCTGCAGCTCCACCACTCTTAACTTATCATCATCGTCCACATCCAGCATCAGGCCCAGGTGATTCACACCCCATATCAGATTCTGCACCTACTGCGAACTTGTCTCCTCTTAGTCAACCAATTGCACTCCGCAAAGGTGTACGATCAACACTTAATCCTAATCTCCACTATATCGGATTAAGTTATCATCGTCTGTCGTCACCTCACTATGCTTTTATATCTTCTTTGTCCACTGTTTCTATTCCTAAGTCTACAGGTGAGGCACTATCTCATCCAAGATGGCGACATACTATGATTGGCGAGATGTCTGCTTTACATGCGAGTGGCACTTGGGAGCTTGTTCCTCTTCCTGCAGGTAAGTCTACTGTTGGTTGTCGTTGGGTTTATGCAGTCAAAGTGGCACTTAAGGCTCGTCTTGTTACAAAAGGATATACTCAGATTTTTGGGCTTGCTTATAGTTATACTTTCTCTCCCATGGCTAAAGTAGCATCTGTTCGTCTCTTTTTGTCCATGGCTGTTGTACGTCATTGGCCTCTTTATCAGTTAGATATTAAGAATGCTTTTCTCCATGGTGATCTTG
>AWOL01S0116513.1:21039-58879 GCA_000715115.1 Nicotiana otophora
TTTCAGCACTTCCAGACTAAGGATCTGGGCAGATTGAAGTATTCTCTAGGTATTGAGGTTGCTCAGTCTAGTTCAGGTATTATTATTTCACAGCGAAAATATGCCTTAGACATTCTTGAGGAGACTGGAATGATGGTTGCAGACCTATTGACTCTCCTATGGATCCAAATGCTAAGCTTCTACCTGGACAGGGGGAGCCTCTTAGAGACCCTACGAGATATAGGAAGTTGGTTGGCAAATTGAATTACCTCAGAGTGACTAGACCTGACATTTCTTTTCCGGTGAGTGTTGTAAGTCAGTTTATGGATTCTCCCTTTGATAGTCACTGGGATGCAGTTGTTCGCATTCTTCGGTATATAAAGTCAGCTCCAGGAAATGGATTACTATTCGAGGATTGAGGCCACGAGCAGATTGTTGGGTACACAAATGCTGATTGGGCAGGATCACCTTTTGATAGGCGTTCTACGTCTGGATATTGTGTTCTAGTAGGAGGTAATTTGGTCTCATGGAAGAGCAAGAAACAAAATGTAGTTGCTCGATCTAGCGCCGAAGCCGAATATCGGGCCATAGCTATGGCAACGTGTGAGTTAGTTTGGGTCAAGCAGTTGTTCAAGGAGTTAAAGTTCGGAGAAATCAGCAAGATGGAACTAGTGTGTGATAACCAAGCTGCTCTTCATATTGCGTCAAATCAGGTGTTCCATGAGAGAACTAAACACATTGAGATCGACTGCCACTTTGTCAGAGAAAAAATACTTTCAGGAGATATTGTTACAAAGTTTGTAAAGTCGAATGATCAACTAGCAGATATTTTCACTAAGTTTCTTACTAGTTCTCGTATTAGCTACATGTGTAACAAGCTCGGTACATATGATGTGTATGCACTGGCTTGAGGGGGAGTGTTTGTTTACAGATATGTATAGTGCAGTCTTGTCCCACATTGGAAGAGGAGTAATATCTCCTTGTAGTGTATAGCTATAAATAGGGACCTCTTGTATTGTATTTATCATCCAATATCAATAACATATTTTCTCTCGTACCTTCTGACAATAGTAAACTCCTCAAGAGTTATACGACCTCTGATATATCAAGGTGATCAGAGAAGGTAAAGTAAGATCGAGACTCAACAAATATGACATCAGCTGACATAAGGTGCCTATGAAGATCAGGTGAGTAGCAACGATATCCCTTTTGAACTCGAGAATAACCAAGGAAGACACACTTGAGAGCACATGGAGTTGATTTATCTTTTCCATGAGCAAAGTTATGAACGAAATATGTGCTCCCAAACATACAAGGGGGAAGATAGTATAAGGGTGACTGAGGAAACAATACCGAATACGGAGTTTGACTATGGATAGAAGATGAAGGCATCCAATTAATTAGATAACAAGCTGTGAGAACTGCATCACCCAAAAACACAGCGGAACATGAAACTCAATTAGAAGTGTGCGAGCTGTCTCAATGAGGTGTCTATTCTTTCTCTCTACTACCCCATTCTGTTGAGGGGTATATGAACAAGATATTAGATGAACAATTCCTTGAGAAGTCATAAACGACTGAAATTGGGAGGATAAGGCATAATCACTATGAAAGACGCCAATAGAAACGCCAAACTGATTTTTATTTCAGAACAAAAACTCTTAAATATAGAAAACAACTTAGAACGATCTTTCATTAGGAAAATCCAAGTACATCTTGAGTAATCATCTATGAAACTAACAAAATAATGAAACTCTAAGGTTGAACTGACTTTACTAGGACCCCATATATCAAAATGAACTAAAGAAAAAACAGACCCAGCACTACTCTCAACATTACGCAAAACAGCGGCTCGGGTATGTTTCCCAAGTTGACACGACTCACAATCTAATATAGAAAAACTAGATAGACTAGGCACCATCTTTTGAAGCTTGGATAAACTTGGATGTCCTAAACATATGTGAATTAGGTCTGGAGAATCTGTAACTGGACATGTTATGGAAGGATTGAGTGAGTCAAGGTAGTAAAGGCCTTATGCCAATCGTTTGTCCCGTACTACGGCCATGCATAACAAAAGAGTCATCAATAAAGTATATACCACAATGAAGGGAACGAGTCAACCGACTAACCGATGCAAGATTAAAAGGACAACCAAGGATATAAAGAACAGAATCTAAAGTGACAGAGTATAAGGGATTAGCTTATCCAACTCTTTTTGCTTTTGTTTTGGACTCCATTGGCTAAAGTAACACAGGGAAGAGACTGTGAATAAATAATATTTGACAAAAGTGACTTATTGCCAGAAATATGATCAGAGGCACCTGAGTCTATGACCCACGGTCCAAGAGTAGTAGACTCGAAAATACAAGCAAAGGAATTACCAGCAACAAAAGTATCAGTCTGAGCAATAGAGGCTACTTGTGGAGGCGTCTGCTTACTTGCTCGATACTGAAGGAACTCACTATATTCCCCTTCAAATAAAGAAAACCTCTGGTTACCTGTAGTCTCCGTTTGAGCAACATGAGTATTTTTAGGTGGTCGACTATAGAAAGAGTAACACACCTCATGGGTGTGTCCAAGCCTATTACAATAAGAACACTTGGGTCGAGACCTTCCAAAACGACCTCCTCCTTGTCTATTCTCCATAGCCTAAGATACAAGACTTTCCACTATCTGGGATGCAACAACATAGGAGCCAGCCGTCTGTGATGAGATCACTATGTGATTGGGTACTGCAGCAAGGCGAAATAATTAAGAGAATAGTTCATCAACTGTAGGGACGGTCGGACAAGCCAAAATCTGGTCAAACACTGAATCAAGGTCATTAGGAAGCCCAGCGAGTGTAAGAACTAGAAACATCTTTTGTCATTGCTCTTGTTGTTTTTCAAGACTAGCAGAAACTGGTATTAACTTCTCAAATTCCTTCATGTCTGCCTGTACTTTTCTGGGTATTGAGGTCGCTCAGTCTAGCTCAGGTATTGTGATCTCACAACGAAAGTATGCCTTAGACATTCTTGAGCAGACATGAATGACAAGCTATAGATATGTTGACACTCCGATGGATCCGAATTCTAAACTTCTACCAGGACAAGGGGAGCCGCTTAGCGATCCTGCAAGATATAGGCGGCTGGTTGGTAAATTAAATTATCTCACAGTGACTAGACCTGACATTTTCTTTCCACGGATTCTCCATGTGAGTGTCGTCCGGAAAAATACTGTAGCTGCCGGAAAACTATTGTAGCTGCCGGAAAATTTTCAAAGTGATCGGAATAAAAATAACATAGTATGGGTAGGCTCGGAAGCGGGAGGCGACCACACTGTTCCAAAGAAATTTTTTCAAAAGGTGATCGGAAAAGGCTCCATGCGCGCCGGCGCATGGAGTAAATCTCGCCGAAAAAACTGACCTCTGATCGGCGCGTGAGAGCGAGTGAGGAGTCGGTTGCCGGAAATTCTTTTTGGGATTTGGTCGGGGAAGCCTTGGGGACCCTGTGGTGGTGTTGGTTTTTGCACAACACCAACAGAGACTGATCTTGCGCAAATCAGCCCTAGAAAGCCGCCGGAATTTGATGCACGACAACTGTCCGACTTTCCCGGATGTATCTCACTCACGCTATGATACCATGTGAGAAATAATTTACAGGAAAATATTCTATTGATTTATTAACAATGATACAACGAGCCTATATATAGTACATGTTCTACTCCTAATAATTATGGGACTAGGATTATTTACACACAACTATTTAACAAAAGACAACATATAACATACTGAAGCTAAATCTTAAGCTTAAATTCAAAAGGATAGATTAGAAAACCTTGAATATTTCAAGAAATAATACATAGATTTGCAACTAGTACCAGGGGAGTGCAGTACATGCTACAGTGCAGAAGCAGTGCAACAGTCACTTCCCATTGGGAAGGGCTTTTTACCAACCAAGTGTTAACATTATCTAAGTGATGTCATTCAAAGGATATTAACAAGAAGCATTACAGCAAAACATCACTTGAACACTTGTGATATTAAAACAAAAGCATTCAAGATCTGATCATCCAGCATTGAAGTCACAAGTGCATCAAGAACAAAGTGCAACACTACTACGGACCAGTTCCATAACAAGTCTTTTGTATGTCCTTAGTTGAGTTGTATCTTTGTATTGGTTATTTCCTACTTTGCTTATCTAGAAGCTTAAATTAGGAAGCTCAAAAACCACAAACCCGTAGAGCTTGTGTCGTGACTAGAAATAGTCATGAGTTGAAGTCTTTCTAATAGGTGTATTGCAAAGTGGCTTGTAATAGGTGTATTGCAAGTTAGTAAGAGATTAAGAGTTTAATTCCTAGGTTGTAATAGGTTATAATCTACATATTTCTTAGTAGTGAAGTTGAAATCCTACCAGTGTAAGTCGTAGTTTTTTATCCCCTTGAGCAAGGATTTTGCCACGTAAAAATCTCTCGTGTCATTTACTTACTGTTAGATTAGCTAGTTCTGTGGGAACTGTTATTGGACCAGGTCTCTATACAGTTTGATGGACTCATACATTTTATCAATTGGTATCAGAGCAGGTTCTTTCTAAAAGGTTAACACCTAGAGAGGATCCTCACCATGGCTGCTCCACCAAACTTCGAGGAAGGACAATCAACTTACATGTCCCCAAGATTCAACGGCCAATGCTATGGGTGGTGGAAGACTCGAATGCATGACTTCATAATGGCAGAAGACTCCGAGTTATGGGATGTTATTTGTGATGGTCCATATGTCCCAACAAAAAAGTAGGAGAACCTGCTGTAATGGTGCCGAAAATCAGGAAGGAGTACAATGACGCTGACAGGAAAGCTGTAGAGAAGAACTTTCACGCCAAAAAGATTTTGGTGTGTGGTATAGCACCTGATGAATATAATAGAATTTCAGCCTGTCAGTTTGCCAAGGAGATATGAGAAGCTTTACAAACGGCACATGAAGGAACTACTCATTTAAAACAGTCCAAGATCGATATGCTCACCACTGAGTATGAGCTCTCTAGAATGAAGGATGATGAATCCATTCAAGACATGCATACTCGATTCACTTCCATTATAAATGATATACACTCTCTTGGAGAAATCATTCCTAGGAATAAGCTCGTGAGGAAAGTTCTTAGCGTTTTACCCAGCTCCTAGGAAAGTAAGGTGAATGCTATCACTGAAGCCAAGGATCTGCAGACATTGACTATGGACGAGCTAGTTGGGAATCTGAAAACCTACAAGATGAAGAGAAGAAGGATAGTGAAAGAAGAGAACCAAAGAAGGAGAAGAACCTGGTACTCAAAGCTGAAAACAATGATTCAAGTGAGGAGGATAATGACATGGCATTACTTACCAGAAGGTTTCAGAAAATGGTTCGAAGAAATGGAGGTATACCAAAGAGAGGCAGTTCCAGCAAACCAAAGAATTATAACCTCTGCATTTCATCAAGGACTATCCTCTTCTGAAGCAAGAGCATTTCAAGCACAACTATGATAAAGCAGCCAAGAGGAACCCGGTTCCTGACAAACGCTTCAAAAGGAAAAACATAGTTGACAATGTTGTGAAGCAAGCTCTTGCATCATTGGGAGACTCCTCCAGTGAATCAGAAGAAGAAAATGATGCAGGTGATAGTTCCATGATGGCAGTTAAAAATGAAGAAAATGAATATGACTCAATATTTGCTTTGATGGCTCAGTCAGATGATGATGATGAAGATGATGACAATGATGTGGTAAACTTTAGGGATGTTCAGAGGAATCCGAAATCCTACTCTCCCAAAAAACTCATGTCATTAACAAATGTTTTGATTGCTGCATATCATAGTCTTGTGAGTGATAAGGATGCCTTGACTATAGAGTTAGGAGATACTGAGCAAACTAGAGATGACTTGGTAGTTTGTGTAGTTGACCTTAAGAAAACTATAGAAAATCTGAAAAATGAGAAGGAGGTTCTTACAGAAAAAATTGCTAGTGTAGAACATGAAAGAGATGATTTAATGGTAGTTGTAGTTGACTTGAAAGAAACCACAGAGAACTTTAGTAAAGAAAAGAATGCCTTAGTGGAGAAAGCTACCATTACTGAGCAAGAAAGAGATGATCTCTTAGTGGTAATCGTAGACCTAGAGGAAACAATTGAGGGACTTAAAGCAGAATGTAGGCCTGGAAATTCTGAAAAAGGGAAGGAAGTAGCTAGTGAGGCACATATTAAACTTGAAAATTAGCTGAATAATGTGAAAACTAGTCTGTGTGTTGAGCTTGAGAAAAATAGGCAACTTCAAGCAGAATTGGAGAAAGTAAAAAATGATCTTGAGAAATCTCTTAAGTGGACCTGGTCCTCAGATGCTATTACTGCCATGTACTTTAATAATGGTAGAAACAGGCAGGGAATAGGGTTCGAAAGGGAGAAAGTTCCCTATAACCCTCATAGCAAGTACGTCACTCTACCTGATAACTGGCTTTGTACCCATTGTGGGAACAATGGGCATTTCAAGGAAAATTGCCAAGCCAGAGTCCAGTATGTTCAGAAAAACAAAGTTTTTGCTGAAAAAGTAACTACTGGAAGAGGACCAAGTGCAACTCACAAAAAAACTCATGTTGCCTGCATAGATTAGAAGAGCTCTCATTCATCCCTTTTCTCATTACAAGGGACCCAAACTTATTTGGGTTCCTAAATCTAACCCTTGATTTATCTGTGTAGGGAACAGTGAAAGGAAGCAGTCAACAATGGATTATGGACAGTGGATGCTCTAAGCATATGATTTGGAATACTATGGACTTCCTTTCACTAAAAGCCCTGCAAGGAGGGAATGTATCCTTTGGAAATGGGAAAAGGGGTACATTCTTGGTGTTGGAAAAGTTGGAAAGTCTCTCTTACACTCAATTGAGAACGTGTACTATGTAAATGGTCTGAAGTATAGTCTCTTGAGTATTTCTCAAATCTGTAATAAAGGAAACAAGGTGGAGTTTTTGTCAAAGGTGTGCATAGTTACTAATCTGGTAACTGGTTAAGTGGTACTAGTGGCCAAAAGATACAAGAACATCTACGTTGCTGATTTTGAGTCCCTACAAAGTGGTGATATGAGCTGCTTGAAAGCAGTTGATGATGATGCAGAGTTACGGCACAGAAGGCTAGGACATGCAAGCGTCTCTCTTCTGAACAAGCTGATACAGAAGAACCTGGTTCGTGGATTGGAAAATTCAAAATTCAAGGAGCACAGAGTGTGTGATGCATGTGCTAGAGAAAAGCATGTGAAATCCTCATTCAAGCCAAAGAAGGATGTCATCACATCAAAGCCACTTGAACTCCTTCATATGGATCTATGTGGCCCTATGAGAGTGCCAAGCAGAGGAGGAAAAAGATATGTTTTTGTGATAGTAGATGACTACTCAAAATTCACTTGGACACTGTTTCTCAGAACCAAGGATGAGACCTTCGAAGTGTTTGTATCCTTTGTCAAGAAAATCCAAGTGAAGATGGAATCAAAAGTGGCTTGTATCAGATCCGACCATGGAACAGAATTTGACAATGCCAAGTTTGATGAATTCTGCAGTAACAATGGCATCACCCACAACTTCTCAACTCCAAGAACTCCACAGCAAAATGGAGTTGTAGAAAGGAAGAACAGAACCTTTGAAGATATGGCTAGAATAATGCTTATTGATAGTGGGATAGCCAAAAACTTCTAGGCAGAAGCCATAAATACAGCCTGCTATTTGTGAACACGTGCATGATCAGATCCTTCCTGAACAAAACTCCCTATGAACTACTCAATGGAAGAAGCCCAAGATGACTCACCTAAGAACGTTTGGGTGCAAATGCTATGTTCTCAACAATGGAAAGGATCAGCTTGGAAAATTTGACGCCAAAACTGATGAAGGAATTTTTCTGGGGTATTCCTCTCAAGGTTTACAATAAAAGGACTCAGTATGTGGAAGAAAGTGTCCATGTAATCTTCAACGAGACATTTCCATCTGGTGAGAAGAGCAACAAGGATGATCAAGACAGTGAGCCACTGCTGGTTCCAGGAGAGATCACCGACATGGCAAATGGAAAGGCAGATATGATGAGTCAAATGAAGGAGACAAATGAAGAAAATGCAACCTCTTCCTCTCCAACTCAAGAGGAACCAGGTACACACATCACAACCACTGAAGCTGAAGAAAGAGTAGCTGATGCAGTTCAAAGTACCCCACAAGCAGCAGAAAGAGGAATTCAAAGGAACCATTCAGGATTACCTAGTTCCTCTACTAATGAGATTCAGGTTCCAAATTGGAAACACAAAATCTCTCATCCTCTCGATAATATAATACCCCCCCTTGATTCTGGAGTCCAAACTAGATCAAAAGCCATAAATTCACTTGCCTTCTCAGCCTTCCTCTCCCAAATAGAACCCAAAAATATTAAGGAAGCCTTGAAGGATGCAGATTGGATCACAGCTATTCAGGAGGAGCTGTATCAATTTGAAAGGAACAAAGTATGACACCTGGTACCTAAACCCTCAGATAGAACCATCATAGGAACCAGGTGGGTATTTAGGAACAAGCTTGATGAGCATGGAAACACTACAAGGAACAAGGCAAGGCTGGTTGTCCAAGGTTACAATCAGGAGGAAGGGATTGATTATGATGAGACTTTCGCTCTAATTGCTCGTATGGAAGCCATCAGAATTCGCATTGCCTTTGTATCACATATGGAATTTGCCTTGTTCCAAATGGATGTCAAAAGTGCATTTTTGAATGGTTTTCTAAAGAAAGAAGTCTATGTTAAGCAGCCTCCAGGTTTTGAATGTCATAAACATCCTGAATGTGTGTTCAAATTGGACAAGGCACTGTATGGTTTGAAGCAGGCTCCTCGAGCTTGGTATGAAAGGTAGTCAAAGTTTCTCTTAGAAAATGGCTTTACAAGAGGAAAAATTGACAACACTCTGTTTCTGAAGAAACGAGTAAGGAACTTGCTCATTGTTCAGGTACATGTTGATGATATTATCTTCGGGGCAACAGCTGACTCACTTTGTGAGGAATTTGCAAAACTCATGGGAAGTGAGTTTGAGATGAGCATGATGGGGGAGCTGAACTTTTTCTTGGGTCTTCAAGTGAAGCAGTCCACGAAGGGAACTTGTATTAGTCAGCAGAAATATATCAAGGAGATTTTGAAGAGGTTTGATATGGAAGCATCAAAGGTGATTGACACCCCCATTGCCACTGCCGCTAAGCTAGACATGGATGAATTTGGCTCTCCCGTAAATCAAACAATGTATCGAGGCATTATTGGATCACTCCTCTACCTCACTGCCAGTAGGCCAGATATTGTATTTAGTGTGGGTTTATGTGCAAGGTTTCGATCAAATCCCAAGGAATCTCATCTAAAAGGTGCTAAAACGATTCTGAGATATCTTAAGGGAACACAGGACTTGGTTCTGTATTACCCTTCAAGTGACAACTTTAATCTTGTTGGTTATGCTGACGCCGACTATGCAAGTTACCTTGTGGACAGGAAGAGCACATCTGGAATGGCTCATTTCCTAGGATCCTGTCTGATTTCATGGGGTACAAGGAAGCAAAATTCAGTAGCTCTCTCAACAGCTGAAGCAGAATATGTTGCTGCAGCATCCTGCTGTGCTCAACTCTTGTGGATCAAACAACAATTGGAGGATTTTGGGGTATACACTAACTGTGTACCCCTGTTATGTGACAACACCAGTGCACTCAACATGGAAAAGAACCCGGTCCAACACAAGAGAACCAAGCACATTGATGTGAGACATCATTTTCTCAGAGACAACGTGGAGAAGGAGCTTATTTGCATGAAGTTCTGTAGTACAGAAGACCAAATTGCAGAAATCTTCACCAAAGCTCTAAGAAGGTAACATTTTGAGAGAAACAGGATGGCACTGTAGTTAATCAAGCCAAATTGAGAACCTGATTCCCTTCCCTATGGCTATGAAAATTACATCCAGGTAAATCTAGCTAAAGTGTTTTCTGGACAAGCTTAACTCACTTCTATACCATTGCAGGTAGACACGCATGGTGATTATAGAAGCTGAAGGAACAATGCATGAGCAACAAAAGAGAGTTGAAAATCTTTTTAAAAACGACCAGTCAGGAACCTAGTTCTTGTACCATAGGTTAGTAGTCTTGTGTTTTTCTCATGCGTATCTCAAAAGAAACAAAATTAACTGCCACGTCATCCACCTTTTCAGACCTTGTATATCACGTCTTTTCTTTCAAATCTTTTCACTTCCCTCTACAACGGTGCATCTTCCCACAAACCTACCGCCATTTCAGAACCCGTTTCTTTCTTCCCTCATCATTATCCTTTCCCTTCTTAAAACCCCTTCATTCCTAACCTTGAGCGATCATCCCCCTTTCTCTCCATCCTTCCAAAATCTTCAATCTAACTATCTACCATGGCTGAAGAGCAAGCTACCCTACCCACCTTGGAAGGTAACATCTTCGACTCATCTGCCACCTTCGAAACACCACCAAACATCCGCTCTTCCACCATTACTAACACCGATATATCAAAACTTGATTCCCTTTCACCTCTTATCTCTCTCACCACTCCATCTGACCCTATTCCTTCGTTAAGTGTTGGGGACTCAGAAGCCTCAAAAGTCGACACTGTTTCTTCTCTGTTGCCCGATACTCTCAAAAACCAGAACAAGGATGAAAAAGAGGGTGAAACTCAACAAGAAAAAGGGGTTTTTGAGGAAGATATTGATCAATACATAAGTTCTCCAGTCTTAGACATTGTTGCTCCCATGGAGTCTCAGGAAAAGGAGGCCGCTGAAAACATATTGGCCATTGCTGCTGAGGGACTGGTGAATGAAGGACCTTCTACCATGCCTGAGTCTCAGGGGGAAAGGACTCCGCTCTTAGGAGAAAAAGAAACAATGGTGCTCTTTGAACCACCTGCACCTTAAGAAGCTACTGGGAACCCTGCTGATGAACATGATCCCCTCCCTGAGGAAACAGGCCAAGAATCATCTTCCCAGGTCAGCTTTAACCCTGCTCCTTCTCCTCATTTTGATGTTTAGCCGTTGGAGTCTATCCCTCCTGTTGTGAGACCTAGTGATAAGGATGATCAGGATGATGTGGTTCTCAGTGCTCTCTTCAAGATTAGAAAGCCCGTGGTCACTCCTGAGCCCCCTTCTAAGAGACCTACCACAAGGTTGCAAAAGGAGGCTTTTGAGTCTGCCCCGAAGAAAAGCAGAAGGAGTAGTAAGAAGAAGAAGAGGCCGATGAAGGAAGGAGAAATTGTGTGTGACAAAAATATTCTAGTAGTAGAGGTGGATGAGGATGCTCAGGAGGAACCAAGTTCCCTGGTTGAGAGATCTCAGGAAAAAAAAACAATCTGTTGAGAGTGCTTCAAAGGAAGTTGTTGAAAAACCAAGTAAAAAGTCTGTGAAAGGTAGTGTCAAGTCTAAGCAAGTTGTGGAGGAAGAATCTGTGTCTGATGATGATATTCTGGTAAAATCAAGTGGTAAGGGCAAGTCCATTGGCAGGTCTGGAAAAAGGAAGTTGGAAACTGTTGGGGAACCCGGTTCTGCAAAAACGGTGAAAAGTGTTAGCGTACTAGGGCAAGAAAGGTTGAGACATCAAAAGGTATTGTGGAGTTGCACACCCAGAGATTTCTGAAATGGCAGGTATGAGACAAATTCTTGAGATGGTGGAATTTCAGCAGTTGAGCCATCTGTTCAAAGAGGATGTGGCCAAAGTATATGAGGATGAGGTCAAAAGCTTCTATGCCGACCTCTTCACTGTTGAAGATGACCACATCTATGTTTTAGTGCATGGAGTGGATATGGTATTGGATGCTACTGTGTTGGGGGACATTCTCAAGGTTCCATATGAAGGGTTGTTATCTGTGAGAGGTGGTTGTGGCTCTAATTTTAGGCGCGCCATTGTGAAAGAAAAAGCTATCCAGCATGGGGAACAGGTACACAAGAAGGCTATGCTTCATGTGTACCAACTGTTGTTCGAGTTGGTTAATAAGGTTCTGCTCCCTCGTGCTGAAAGAAGGTCCATTACTTCCAAGTCTGATCTATACTTAATGGAAGCACTAGATGAGTTCCGTTCCATCAACTTGCCTGCCATTATGATTGAACATATACAGAAAGTGGCAGCTTTCAAAGATGGGAACCATGGACTTCCGTATGGCTTTTTTCTCACGCGTGTCTTCAAGTTCTTTGATGTACCCTTAGGAAATCCCAAGATGGGGACCAGGAAACAAACCTTCTCGAAAACTACACTGGAGGAATGTGAATGTATTGAAAAGGTTGGAGGAATGGGAAGCACTTCGACGATCTCACAGCCAATCAACGCCCAGAATAGTGCCACAGAGGAGATCAGGAAGCTGAAGGCAAGGAACGCCATTCTTGAGACTCAACTTAGTCAGGCTATAGCAGCATCAAGACCCTCCAGTTCATCAAGTGAAGAAGTTGCTCGTCTGTCTAAAGAAAATGCTGAGCTCAGGCAACAGGTGGAAAACCTGAGAGAGAAACTGCTCGTAGAGCAAATGTCCGCAAATGCTCGGATTGGCCTTGTTCTCAATACTCTTGTTGCCTCCTACAAGCCTTCCTCCTCTAGTGCCCCCTAAGAAAATCTTACAATGACCAGTGCCAAGTTTCTATCTTTTGTTTTGATGACTTGTGGTAGTTGTTTTTGTCTTTTTGGTGATGTGGATGGATTTCACCTGTACTGCTCCCGCTTTCAACAGTCCAAACTTGCCTTTGCTGTAATGGCAAAGGCTTATATTTTATAAAAATCAATGAAGACTCTCTTTTGCTGTTAAATGCTTGTCTTTTTCTGCTTCTCTTTTCTATCATGCTGTGTGCACACATGTGGCATGAGTTAGCTAGGCTAGACTTCTTTATGCTGATTGCTTGTTTGTGTATTTTTAATGATAAAAAGGGGGTAAGATAAATTGAAGGATAAATTGAAGCAGGGGGATCTGATTAAGGGGGAAGCATAAAGTCTGGGGGAACTTGTGAAGTTCCTGGTACTTTATCTGGTTTATTGTGCTCTGTAAATGATTGTCAATTTTTAAAGTTTGTCATCATCAAAAAGGGGGAAATGGATAAATTGAAGGATAAATTGAAGCAGAGGGATCTGATTAAGGGGGAAGCATAGAGTCCGGGGAAACTTGTGAAGTTCCTGGTACTTTATCTGGTTTATTGTGCTCTGCAAATGGTTGTCAATTTTTAAAGTTTGTCATCATCAGAAAGGGGGAAATTGATGGGTTTAAAGTATCTTAGATTTATGTTTTGATGATCTAACAAACTTATTGTCAAGAACCAGATAAAGGACCTGATGCACACTTGGTATATTTATCCATCAATGGACTTAAGCTAATGTGAGTTGTATGACTTCAGATAGAAAAGAACCAACTCAGGGACCTGATCCCTTGGAGCTTCCCTGATAGCAGTACGAAGTCAACTCTACAGTTGAAAAGTGACTGCCTGCACTGTACATGCTACAGTGCAGAAACAATGAAACAGTCACTTCCCATTGGGAAGGGATTTTTATCAACCAAGTGTTAACATCATCTAAGTGATGTCATTCAAAGGATATTAACAAGAAGAGTTACAACAAAACATCACTTGAACACTTGTGATATTAAAGAAAAAGCATTCAAGATCTGATCATCCAGCATTGAAGTCACAAGTGCATCAAGAACAAAGTGCAACACTACTACGGACCAGTTCCATAACAAGTCTTTTGTATGTCCTTAGTTGAGTTGTATCTTTGTATTGGTTATTTATTGTAATTCCTCCTTTGCTTATCTAGAAGCTTAAATTAGGAAGCTCAAAAACCACAAACCCATAGAGCTTGTGTCGTGACCAGAGTTAGTCATGAATTGAAGTCATTGTAATAGGTGTATTGCAAAGTGGCTTGTAATATGTGTATTGTAAGTTAGTGAGGGATTAAGAGTTTAATTCCTAGGTTGCAATAGGTTGTAATCTAAAGATTGCTCAGTAGTGAAGTTGAAATCCTACCAGTGTAGGTCGTGGTTTTTTATCCCCTTGAGCAGGGATTGTTTCACGTAAAAATCTCTCGTGTCATTTACTTACTGTTAGATTAGTTAGTTCTGTGTGAACTGTTATAGGACCAAGTCTCTCTACAGTTTGGTGGACTCATACATTCTATCAAAGTACTTCTTGAATAACCTCGATCCTTGAACAATAGTCCTCTGTGGTCCTAATAATACACAATATCCAGACGTAGAACGTTTATTAAAAGGCGATCCTGCCGAATCAACATCTGTGTACCCCACAATCTGCTCATGACCTCGATCCCCGAACAATAGTCCTTTGCTTGGTGCTGATTTTATATATCGAAGAATTCGGACAACTGTATCCCAATGACTATCTCAGGAAAAATTCATAAACTGACCTACAACATTCACAAGAAAGGAAATATTAGGTCTGGTCACTGTGAGGTAACTCAACTTACCAACGAGTCGCCTATATCTTGCAGGATCGCTAAGAGGATCCCTCTGTCCTTGCAGAAGTTTAGCATTCAGATCCATAAGAGTGCCAGTGGGTCTACTACCCGTCACTCTTGTCTTCTCAAAAATGTCTAAGCATACTTCTGCTGTAAAATAACACTACTAGAGCTAGATTGAGCGACCTCAGTACCTAGAAATTACTTCAATATGCCTAGATCCTTGCTGAAAGAGATGTTGCTTAAAACTAGTAATATCATCCTGATCATTCCCGGTAATAGCTATATCATCAACATACACCACCAAATATATTCACAAATTTTGAGCAGAATGTTGATAAAACACTGAATGATCAGCTTCACCATGCGTCATGCCAAACTCCTGAACAACTGTGCTAAACTTACCAAACTATGCTCGAGGAGATTATTTCAAACCATAGAGTGACCGGTGCAACCGACGTACAAGGTCACTAGACTCCCCTGAGCAACAACATCAGGTGGTTGCTCCATATAAACTTCATCCTCAAGGTCACTGTGGAGAAAATCATTCTTAATATCCAACTGATAGAGAGGCCAATGAAGAACAACAACAATGGATAGAAAAAGGCGTACATATGCCATTTTAGCCACGGGAGAGAAAGTATCACTGTAATCAAGTCAAAATATCTGAGTATAACCTTTGGGATCGAGGCTGGCTTTGAGGATTCCATGCAATTTAAGCACATGATCAACAAATATAGTAGCAACACGAGAAACATCATCACTCTTATGAAAAGGTATATAATTAGCCATCATGGAAAATCTATCAATAACCACAAAGATGCGATCTCTATCTTTCCTAGTCGTAGGCAAGCCCAGATTTGTTAGTTGGCTTTCTTAAGGAGTTAATGTCGATATGCGACTTCCTGTAACCTTACACTGTGATAGTCAAGCTGCAATTGAGATAGTTGCAAATCCTATAGTTCATGAACAAACAAAACATATAGAGATTGATTATCGTTTTATACTGAAAACAAATTATCAATGAGTAGTCAGGACTGAGCAAATACTTCTAAGTTGAAACAGGAAGATTTACTAACAAAGGCACTGGGAATGGTCCAGCATGAAGTTCTTTTTACATGCTGGAAGCGATCAACTTGGTCTCTCTCCCCAGATATAGGGAGCGTTGAAGAATAAATGATAATGTCTCAAGTTAGTTAGGTGATTTTTTTCCCGTTAATTAAATGAATATTACGGGTTACATCAGTTGAAGGTTATAATCACTTAGAGGTTCTCTTATTACTTGCCATTTTCTGGAGACATGGGTATATATGAAACCTTTTGAACAAGGTTCAATACAATCAACTGAGCTGGTTCCAGATTCCCAAATTTCCTCCGCTTCTCTACTTTACTCTTTCAGCTAAACATTACAACTTAGAAACGTCCATTGTTAATCTTGTGAAATCTCATTCTTGACGACTTGCAGGGCGGACAGAATATAGCATAAAACTAAATTATTTTGTAGTTGAGTAGTTTAAAGTTGAATACTCTCTGATGTCCAACTCTTTCATTGTTCTATTTTGTCTATGATTATGGACCTTGGTGTGGCGACTGTTCATTTAGGTCATCAAGTTTCTGTGTAACTTTAAACAATTTTGTCGTTTCCAGATTTCACATATTTGCAATCACGTTTGTGTGCACCCTTTGACCCAGGGCAAGAAACCAGGAAATGGTCTTGGTTGACATGTTAACTGAACCTGGTAAAGCATGGCAATATTGTCCAAGAGATGTGCTTCGTAGATTCTCTAAGATGTTAGAAGACGAATTCGGCTTGGTATGTTATTAATGTCTATTGCTCAAGAGTTTTTTTTTTTTTTAAGCAAATTATACTACTAGGAGAGCTGCCTAATAACTATTTTTATTAATAATATAAAGAAACAAAAACACAAAGGAAGAGTACAAGGGGGGCAAAAGCTACAGTAGTGTTGTCTCTATGCCTTGGCTATATAATCATCCATGTGCGCCTCCATTGCTTTTAGATGGCAGCCTCGTGATGTGGCTGCCGGCAAAGTCTCACGAAGGCGAATGATCTCATAGCCGTTTGGATTATTCCCGAAGGATTATTCCCAAAGACAAACACTTACTGAGCTAGACCTTACCTTACAATTCCTATTGAGCCATGAACAAAAGTTGAAAGATATTATTTATCTTATTCTTATCTATATATTCAGGTCATGAATGTAGGCATTGAAGTTGAATTTCACCTTTTGAAGAGAGTGTTAAAGTATGTCAGGAAAGTTTCCCTGATATTTTATATTTGGAGTTTCTCTTCAATGATATATCTATGTGTTTGGAGTTTCTAATCTGTAATTTATAACACAAAAAAGAAAAAAGAAAATTGTACAGGTATGAAAAAGAAACATGGGTTACAATTGACAGGACCTCTTACTGCTCTACAGCAGCAATAGATATTGCATCATCAGTGCTTGAAGAGGCTGTCGCTTCTTTGCAGTGCTTGAACATTATAGTCGAACATGTTAGTGTCCATTTCCTTGAATGTTGGCTATTTTGCAGAGTACTGCAGCTATTAGGAAATTTTAGAGTGCATTCTCTTTTAAGTTGCATGAATAATTGACTATCATTTAAAGATCAATCAATCAATCAAACCCAGTGAAATCTCACAAGTGGGGTCTGGGGAGGATAGTGTGTATGCAGACCTTACCCCTACCCTGGGAAGGTAGAGAGGTTGTTTCCGAAAGACCATCGGCTCGAGAAGAAGAATAGAAAACAATCAAATATCAACAGCAAAAGCCAAAAAAATGATAACAACAATATAAGAAAGCAATAACACTAGCCATAGCAACAAGCAGTAACCACGACAAGATCCGAAAAAACCGAAGAGGAAGATAGTAAGGAAACAACCATAATACTAGCAATCTAAGAATCGTGACAAGATACTAACAAACTAGCCCTAAACAACCCACTATGGATAAAAAACAATGCCCGACTACCTACTACCTTTCTATTCTAATTCTCGTCCTCCACACCCTTCTATCAAGGGACTTATTCTCAGTAAGCTGAAGTCGCACCATGTCCTGCCTGATCACCTTTCCCCAATACTTCTTAGGTCGTTCTTTACCTCTTCTCAATCCCGCCAAAGCCAACCGTCCAAACCTCCTTACTGGGCATCTAGGCTTCTCCTCTTCACTTGCCCGAACCATCTTAGCCTCGCTTCTCGCATCTTGTCCTCTATGAAGGCCACACCCACCTTCGCCTGAATATTCTCATTCCTAACTTTATCCAACCAGTGTGCCCGCACATCCATCTCAATATCCTCATTTCAGCTACGTTCATCTTCTGGATATGGGAGTTCTTGACTGGCCAGCCCTCTGCATCATACAACATAGTCGGTCTAACCACCGCTTTGTAGAATTTACCTTTAAGTTTTGGTGGCACATTCTTATCACACAAGACGCCGGATGCTAACCTCCATTTCATCCACCCTGCCCCTATACACTGTTTGACATTCTTGTCAATCTCCCCATTCCCTTGGATAACTGACGATCGTTTAAAGAATTGTTTGGAATTAGGATATGGATAACAATCCTAATATATAATGTGAATTAAGATAAGGATAACAATCCTGAGATAAAATGTGTTATCTTAGTGTTTGATTTAATTAAAATTTTGATCCTTCTTTATTTAAGCTCACTTCAAGTAAATCACGGCTTTGGTATTATGTTTATATCACATTCAATGTGGGACAACAATCCCGGATTAGTTGACCTGGATAAAATGACCAAATATCAAATATGCTCTTCTAAATTTCCTTTCCCAAAGTCTTTTAAGAAGGCGAACGTTAAAGTTGAAGATCAAATTTATCCAAGTTTATATCGTGTAAAACAAAACACATGTTTTATATTATATGTTGTATACCCCATTGTCTTTTTTTGGTAATTTTGTATATCCCATTGTTAGTCCAATAAACCAACCATCTATCAAAAACTTATATCCACTAAATAATCTCGTTATTATTTAATTTTGTACTAGAATCTCCACATTATAACCCCAGTATAACTTGTTGGTGAACCAAATGATCACTATGAGTATAGCTCAATTAAGGACTTCATGCAACAACGTTAATTAGTACTCACTCTGTTCTAGTTTATGCGACCCTATTGCTTTTTCGTAGTTTGTTAAAACCTAAGTTTGAAACAATTTAATTGAAGCTTCTCATTTTACTCTTGATGACAAAAATTTTATAGCGACAACAATATTATGATAAGTTTAAGACTGCAATTTTCATAAATATTGTAGCCATACATATTTTCAACATGTTATAGCCCTACAAATGTTGTTCTCGCTACATCCTAATTTATGTAATTCAGTTCGGATTTCAAGATTCAAACGTCTTAATTTTGACCTCAAATTCAGACATAGAATCTTTAAGTTTTTTGAGATAAATTTTACATATTCGAAAACTATATAAAAAGTACTAACAATTCAAAATATTTAAAAAAACATATGAAAAAATCGCGGTTAAAGAAAAACTTGTTTGACTCTTGAAATCTGAACCGCATATTATAAATTGGACAAAGTGAGTAGCATATTTAAGACTACAAGTCCCAAAACTCTTTCTCTCTTTCTTTTTTAAACTTAGTGTTGATTAGCATGATTCAAGGAGATTTGATTTAGGAGTGTTGATTAACATGATTTCAGGAGATTTGATTATATTTAGGAGTTCTGATTTTATTATGATTTGATTTGATTTGATAGTTGGATTGATTGTAAAGATTTATTTTATTTTCCTTAATTAGCATTAGGAGCTTTGTATAAATTTCCTTGCTCATGGGATGTAAACACACACAGAAATTCAAGAAGCCTTTTCTTCTTCTCAAAATCTACATGGTATCAGAGCCATTGCTGCCTTTTTGAGGTGAGTGATCTCCCTCGCAGCATTAGGGTTCCGTTTTTATCAAAGAGGTCGAGTTTTTCTCTTTCTTGGTGGCTGTCCGCAACACAAACTCCTTCTGGTTAGTTTTGTTTTTGGAATTTTCTTTTCTATTAGGGTCGCTGGAACATTCCGAGCCTATCCCTACTAGTTTTGATTTTTCCGTTCACCGGAGCTATGGTTCGCTCGAGATAGATTTGGTTTCCAGCGAGGCAGATTATTTTTGAGCAATTTTCTTCAGATTTCCTTCTGATTGGGCAAGACAGAAATATGGAGACATTCAAGGAGATGATTTCTGGAGAAATCTTATCTTCGGATAAAATTCAGCTTCTCCGTCGCCTCCTAGCCAAACTTGACTCCGCTAATGTTGCCACATCCAATCATGTGTAATCATGTACTGCCTTTGTTGCTCACCTTAATTCTTGAATTGTTGATTCTGGTGCAAATAGACACATGATAGGCTCTTCTAAAGGCATTCAAAACTATTCTCCGTGTTCCAAAGGAGATTATGTTAAAATAACCAATGGTTCTTTAACACCTATCTCTCGAACATGTTCTGTCATTTGTACTCCTAATATTAAACTATCATTCGTGCTCATGTCCCTGAGTTCCCTGTCAATCTTTTATCTGTTAGTGCCATCACCAAAGCTTTAAACTGTAAAATTCAGTTCTTTCTCGATCATTGCGTTTTTCAGGATCTTCAAATTGGGAAAAGGATTGGCAGTTGTAGATTGCGTGTTGACTTGTATATATTATATGTAATTCAAAACTCTGGTCAAGCCTTTTTGGGGGAAAGTAAGGATGCCAACCAAGAAATAATACGACGGCATAGACGGTTAGGACATCCATCATTCTTTATTTTGAAGAAGCTATATCCCGATTTGTTTCAAGGACTCGATTTGAATTTTTGTTCTGTAATGCGTGTAAATATGCCAAGCATACTAGAAACTATTGTGCTATGAGCGGTAATAGAAGCACAACTCCATTTATGACTATTCATTATGATTTATGGGGTCCTACCCAAACTGTTTCTTTGTCTGGTAGTCAATAATTTGTTACTTTCATTGATTGTTGTACTAGGATGACTTGGGTATATTTGTTAAAAGCCAAAAGTGAAGTTTTCCCTTATTTTCAGTCATTTCATAAGATGATTTGTACTCTGGTTGATGCCAAAATAAAAATTTTGAGAATTGACAATGGCAACGAATACATGGATAAAAGATTTGGTGCTTATTTGAAGTCTAATGGGATAGTCCATCAGACTAGTTGTCCTTACACTAGTGCACAAAATGGGGTCGTTGAAAGAAAAATAGGCATCTGTTAGAAGTAGCAAGATCTCTTATGCTCACTATGCATCTACCAAAACCTTACTGGGGGATGTTATTCTAGTGGTTGCCTATCTTATTAGCAGAATGCCACTTAAACCCTTCAATTTTCAAAGTCATCTGGAAACTTTAAAGGGTAAGAATGAATATATTGTTGCTCCAAAGGTCTTTGGGTGTGTTTGCTTTGTCCACACTAGAAATTCTAGGAAACTTGATCCTAGAGCTATAAAGTGTGTTTTTCTTGGGTATTTTCCGACACATAAAGGTTACAAATGTTATCATCCTCCCTCTAGAAGATCTTTTGTTAGCATAAATGTTACCTTTCGAATCTGAGCCCTATTTCAGTATTACCTCATCACCTCTTCAGGAGGAGAGCAGTAAGGACGAAGAGGTAAATCTACCTAGTTCTATTACTGGACTGCTTGATGACACTGTCATAGGGGAAAGTGAAATTGGAGAAAGAATTCAGGGGGAGACTATTGGGCGTTTGGATAGGCCTAATTTGAAAACTTACTCAAGGATAAATAAAGCAGAAGAAGCCATCATGCAATCTAGCGAAGTTGAACCTTCTTCTACTGGTGAGTTATCTACATTTCCTAATGAGTTAGATGTGCCTATTGCTCACAGAAAAGGAGTCAGATCTTGTACCACCAAACATCCTTTATCTAACTTTGTCTCCTATAATTTTTTGTCTCCCTCCAATAGAGCCTTTGCCTTGTGTATTTCTTCTGTGTCTATTCCCCAAAATTGGAGGGAATTTTTGCAGATCCTAAATGGAAGCAAGCTATGATTGAAGAAATGAAGGCCTTGTAAAAAAAATAAGACTTGGCAACTTGTCACTTCACCACCAAACAAGAAGTTGGTTGGCTGCAAATGGGTCTTCACGGTGAAGCACAAAGCTAATGGCTCAATTGAAAGATTCAAAGCAAGATTGGTGGCTTAGGGATTCACTCAGACTTATGGAGTGGATTATCAAGAGACATTTTTCCCTATTGCTAAGATGAACACTATTAAAATTCTTTTATCTTGTGCAACTAATCTTGATTGGGACTTGCAACAGTTTGATGTAAAGAATGCATTTCTTCACGGAGACTTAGAAGAAGAGGTGTTTATGGAGATTCCTCCTGGATTTGATACTGCACAGAGTCAAGGAAAGCTATGCAGATTGAAGAAAGCCTTATATATACTGAAGCAAACCCCCGGAACTTGGTTTGATAGATTCAATAAAGCAATGATCTCCTTCGGTTACCAACGAAGCAATGCTGATCACACCCTCTTCATAAGACATCAAACGGGTAAACTCACTCATCTCATAGTTTATGTTGATGACATAGTAATGAGAAGAGATGACAAAGAGGAGATGATCCGATTGAAGAAGTTGCTGGCACATGAATTTAAGATAAGGATCTAGGAAAATTGTAGTACTTCTTGGGAATTGAGGTTGCTGGATCCAAAAGAGGAATCTTTATTTCTCAAAGGAAGTATATTATGGATCTCTTGAAAGAAACTGGTATGACAGGCTGCAGACCCGCAGAATCGCTCATTGAAAGCAAACACAAGTTACAAAGCGGAGTTGTAGAATCTGTTGATAAGGAGCGATATTAGAGGTTGGTCGGAAGACTCATTTATCTCTCCTACACTAAGCCAGACATAGCCTATTTAGTTAGCCTGGTGAGTCAGTTCATGCATGATCCCCAAATCCTCATATGCAAGCTGCCTTTCACATTTTGCGGTATCTGAAGTCTGCTCCAAGGAAAGGTCTACTTTTCTCCAAATATGATCACCTCCAAATAGAAGCCTTTACAGGCGCGGATTGGGCTGGTTCTCTAGATGACAAAAGATCAACATCCGCTTATTGTACGCTCGTTGGAGGCAACTTGGTTACTTGGAGAAGCAAGAAGCAAAGTGTAGTTGCTAGATCAAGTACGGAGGCAGAATATAGAGCTATGGCCCAGGGTGTTTGCGAACTACTTTGGCTACAAAAGCTACTACAGGAATTGAGACTATCTGAAAAAGGTAAACTTTCCTTGTACTGTGACAATAAGGCTGCCATCGGTATAGACACCTAACCTATGTAATAAATGTGTCTGCATCTCATACAAATGTGGCACAATGGGCGATTCTCACTTGCCACTACGCGCGTGAATCACTCAATTATTTTTCTCTCTCTTCCTTAATTTCCTCAATCGATCCCCTCCATCATCATCTCAATTGTTTTTCCTCTTTATGTATGAGGGACCTTACGAGATTATTCTTTGGCCCAAATACACAGGCAACCCGTCATGAATTTTTATTTAGACACCTCAACTGAGGCAACAACTTGTTAGACACCTAACCTATGTAATTGATGTGTCTATTAAGCACCTCATACAAATGTGGCACAAGGGGCGATTCTCACTTGCCACTCCGCACGTGAATCACTCAATTGTTTTTTTCTCTCTCTCTTCCCTAATTTCTTCAACAGAACCCCTCCATCATCATCTTCCCCTTCATGACTACTCACTAGTCATATATCACACTACTGCTATGAACTGAGAAATAATAGTGAAATAGAGTAGGTGAATTGTGACTTGTTATTTTCTCTTTCTTGAAGAAAGAACTGAAAAGAAAGGTTCTTCCTTGAACAATTTTTGTGCCAGAGAAAATGGATTAGAGCTACTCGATCCTTTCAGCTCTTTAAAAGAATGAAATCAGGTTTGGAATCTGTATCTCCGTCGAAAACTACGAAATAAATCCTTTGCACGATTTCTGTGTGCTACTTGATGAATATCACCGATAACTCACCAGCTTTTGAAGGCGACGCTGACCGGCAAAACACCATCCCCGTTTTTTTTATCTTTACTTTTATCTGCCCATTGCTCATAAGATTAGTCAAAAAATTCAAGTTGATGCAAAACCCTTCTTACAAAAACTGGGGACAAAAATACATAACACAAACTGTCAACCCCCAATAGCCCATGTGCCGATAAGGCCAGTTTAAAGACATACAAGTTTATGCTAACATCTGTTATGGATCCCTTTGCCTCATTTTTGAAACACTGACAAAAGAAAAGAAGCTATCAAATTGAAATTCCTTTGTTTCGGAAGCATGAGAATTATTTCATCCTTTAATTTATTTTTTATGGAAGAAGATGATACAGGGGTGGGAGATGATGAGGGGAGGGTGTGCTGGAGAAGGGGCAATTTCTAGCACTTAGTGACAGCCCCGACAATGCCTCAGTGGTGGCGGTGTTAGTGGCGAGGAAAGAATATGTTGGAAAGAAGGGTTATGAAATATTTTCTTTTTTCGTCTATTTGTTTTTTCAAATTTCTGGCATGTCTCTTTTTGTTTTGGCTGATATGTAATCTTTTTATTGGTTGTACTTGCCATGTCAAAGAGTTGTAAGAAAGAGAGATTCACGCATTTAGTGTTGGTTTGGAACTGTAAAATTTGTGTTTAATACATCAACAATAACATACCCAGTAGTATCTCACACCGTGGGGTCTGAGGAGGGTAGTGTGTACGCAGGTCTTACCCCTACCTTGTGAGGGTAGAAAGGTTGTTTCTAATAAACCCTCGGCTCAGGAAAGCATAAACACCAGACAAGAAAGGACAATACCAAAAAGCCATATAAAAGCAGAATAAAAACAACAAGACACTAAGGTGATCAACAATGAAAGAAAACAACGGTTAGTCATAAAAACCTACTACCAACTTAAAGCGAGACTGCGTGTCGATACTATTGTTATGAATACTCTAGATTACCTACTCTACCACCCTAATCCTCGACCTTGATATCTTCCTATCAAGGGTCATGTCCTCGGTCAGCTGAAGTTGCGCCACGCCTTGCCTAATCACCTCTCCCCACCTCTTCTTAGGCCTACCTCTACCTCTCCGTAAACCCTCCAATGCCAACCTCTCACACCTCCTCACCGGCGCGTCTGTGCTCCTCCTTCTCACATGATCAAACCACCTAAACTGTGCTTCCCGCATCTTGTCCTTAATAGAGGTCACACCCACCTTGTCGCGAATAACCTCATTTCTGATCCTATCTAACCTGGTGTGCCCGCACATCCATCTCAACATCCTCATCTCTGCTACCTTCATTTTCAGGACATGAGCGATCTTGACTGGCCAACACTCAGCGTCTCAGCCCCATACAACACCGTTGGTCTGACCACCACTCTGTAGAACTTATCTTTAAGTTTCGGTGGCACCTTCTTGTCACACAAAACACTGGAAGCGAGTCTCTATTTCATCCATCCCACCCCAATATGATGTGCAACATCGTCATCAATCCTCTCATCCTCCTCAATAATAGACCTAAGGTACTTAAAACTCCCTCTCCTAGGAATGACCTGCGAGTCCAGCCTCACCTCCCCTTCCCATCCTTGAGTCTCGCCACTAAACTTACACTCTAAGTATTCTGTCTTGGTCCTACTCAACTTGAAACCTTTAGATTCCAAGGTCTACCTCCAAACCTCTAATTGCGCGTTCACACTGTCTCGCGTCTCGTTAATCAATATAATATCATCTGCAAATAGCATGCACCACAGCACCTCCCCTTGGATATGGCGCGTCAGTACGTCCATCACTAAAACAAACAAAAACGGGTTGAGTGCCGACCCCTGATGCAACCCCATCATAACCGAAAAATGGTCCGAGTCCCCACCCACCGTCCTCACTCGGGTCTTTACTCCATCATACATATCCTTAATCAACCTAACGTAGACGACAGGTACACCTCTAGCTTCCAAACATCTCCTCAAAATTTGTGCTTAATAGACACACATTATATATAGGTTAGGTGTCTAATAGGTAATAGTTTCAGCTGAGGTGTCTAAATGAATTTTGGTTACAACTTTAAGGGGCCCTCTATCTATTTGCCTTTTTTCTTTCCTTGCAGCAAGTACGACATACCTTACCACATCATTCCTGCTCTGGAGGGAAGCTAATTGAAATTTGGCAACAAATATTTTTCATTTATCAAATGGGAAATGGATGAAACTTGCAATTGAACACCATACTCAATAGTGAAATAATAGCTACTAATTAACCAAAGAACGTGATTTTTAAATTAAACCGCTACCGTAAAATAAAATGTCCATTTGCTGTTATAGTTTACATGGATTATCACTTCATGAACAACATCAACCACCTTTACGTATTTGTCAATTTTACCTTTATTAATGATAACATGAATATAGCTCATATATTTTATCCTCTGTACTGCTTTATTTATGTTTCGTTCTTCTAGCATGCAGATACATTCAGAAGCTGGGAAAGGTCAGTTTGAAATTGTCCTGGGATACACTGATTGTGATAGAGCAGCAAATAACTTAATAATTGCACATGAGGTAGTCAAAGGAGTTGCAAGGAAATATGGGCTACAGCAAGTTTTACGCCAAGGTAAGTAGCAAATTTTGCCACAATAATTTCACGTGCATTTTCCATTTTACTTGTTTATCTGGATATGCTTTTCCTCCAGTTACAGTGCTACCGCAAATATGATTTTTTAGTCCTTTTGGTATTTTGTTGTTAGATTAAAGCTTTCTACTCAGAAACATGAACACAAGCATTACTTATTTTCAGTACACTTGTACAGTTTCCGCTGCTTGAATTATTGTGAGGGGACCCGTTTCTGTTTGTACTTGTGTCACGACCAAACACTAGAGTGCAGTAATCGGCACTTGACATGCCTGGCGTTAGCCGAGCAAACTCTTAACTATCTCGTGTTCCACTACCCATAAAGCATACATTGAGGTATTAGCGATCTGTACTGTCATCAAACAGTTTAAATAAAAATAAACAACAACGATAACAACTACGCCTCAGTTCTAAACAAGTTGGGGTCGTCTTTATGAATCTTCACCGATCATGTTTCTCTATTTAAGCTGAACTTATGTTATCATCATGTCAAATAAAGGGGAGTTGACTACCTGAATTTTCTCCTTATTGGTGAGGATTCGATTCCCCACTTTGTAGTATTTCCCTTTTAAAAAAAAAAACGAAAAAAAGATCCCGTCTCAAATATAGAAATACACTTTTTTTAAAACTGAGGATGCTCTCACTCACAGGTTCCTAGGTATCCAATCTTTGAATCTGTCCTTAGTCTTTCCGACGACTTTTGCCACCGTAGAAACTAAGTTTTTTCCTAATCATCTCCTGTGATTGAGTAAAAACTAGTTTACAATAGCATTATGGAGAACAAAATATATTTCGGGGGGAGGGGACAAAACATACGACATCACATGGAATGAAACAACATCAAAAACTTGGTTTGAATGGGTGGAGAGAAGAAACCAGATGCTTAGAAGAATGACCTTAAGTGGGAAGTCACTTTCATGGGTTAGTGAAGTGCTGCAGAAAGCGTCAAGGAGAAGGGGAAACACATACAACAGATGGAATATCAGAGACAATATCACCACATTTTATTGCACACAAAAATACAACGTATATGGCAGATTTATCAGCCATATAGCAGTGCATGGAACTAACCGATCAGTCGTTATTATCCCAGAAAAGGCCATTAATATGGGATGGGGAGAGGTAGCTATTAAAATAAAGAATTTCATGAATAGAAGAGCAGTTATTACATATCCACAGTTGCCTTTATTACAAAATACCTATGCTCATACAACTCGTGAATGCAAATGGTCCAAAATGAATGGGGCCCAGATGATCAATCAAACTGAGGAGGGCATTATTAAAATACAGGGGACAAAAATCTCGGACGATAAACTCTTGAGCAAGTGTGTGGTTGGTAGATTCTCTCAGGAACTTGATGAAATTCTCACTAGACACGAAGTCCGAAAATAGATCAGCAACAAGTGGAGCAATGCTATTGGGGTATACGAGTTGAATGGATGTTAGTTCTTATTCGAGTTTCCAACCAGATGAATGGAGGAACAAGTATTAGAAGGCACGTGGATATGGGGGAAAGCAATATTGAATCTAAAATGGTGGACTCCAACGGCGGCTTGTGTTCCAGCAGAAATTAAGTCTGCTTCGGTTTGGGTCATAATACTCGGCCTTCCTCTACATCTCTAGTCTACTGACACCATGAAAGCCATTGGTGACAAATGCGGAGGTTGGATCGAGACAGAAGAGGAAACAAAACTAAAAATCCACCTCCGTTGGGCTCGTATCAAAGTCAAAGGGCCACCAACAATTATTCCGAAGGAAGTGGAGGAGGAGAATGACGGCTTAATCTTCCAATTGCCATTGTGGAGCGAACATCCGGTGGCAGTTAAAACCCAGCAGATATCGATGAATGATGTTGATGGAACAACATCAAAAACTTGGTTTGAATGGGTGGAGAGAAGAAACCAGATGCTTAGAAGAATGACCTTAAGTGGGAAGGCACTTTCATGGGTTAGTGAAGTGCTGCAGAAAGCGTCAAGGCGAAGGGAAACACATACAACAGATGGAATATCAGAGACAATATCACCACCTTTTATTGCACACAAAAATACAACGTATATGGCAGATTTATTAGCCATATAGCAGTGCATGGAACTAACCGATCAGTCGTTATTATCCCAGAAAAGGCCATTAATGTGGGATGGGGAGAGCTAGCTATTAAAATAAAGAATTTCATGAATAGAAGAGCAGTTATTACAGATCCACAGTTGCCTTTATTACAAAATACCTATGCTCATATAACTCGTGAATGCAAATGGTCCAAAATGAATGGGGCCCAGATGATCAATCAAACCGAGGAGGGCATTATTAAAATACAGGGGACAAAAATCTCGGATGATAAACTCTTGAGCAAGTGTGTGGTTGGTAGATTCTCCGAGGAACTTGATGAAATTCCCACTAGAAACGAAGTCCGAAAATGGATCAGCAACAAGTGGAGCAATGCTATTGGGGTATACGAGTTGAATGGATGTTAGTTCTTGTTCGAGTTTCCAACCAGACGAATGGCGGAACAAGTATTAGAAGGCACGTGGATATGGGGGAAAGCAATATTGAATCTAAAATGGTGGACTCCAACGGCGGCTTGTGTTCCAGTAGAAATTAAGTCTGCTTCGGTTTGGGTCATAATACTCGGCCTTCCTATACATCTCTGGTCTACTGACACCATGAAAGCCATTGGTGACAAATGCGGAGGTTGGATCGAGACAGAAGAGGAAACAAAACTAAAAATCCACCTCCGTTGGGCTCGTATCAAAGTCAAAGGGCCACCAATAATTATTCCGAAGGAAGTGGAGGTGGAGAATGACGGCTTAATCTTCCAATTGCCATTGTGGAGCGAACATCCGGTGGCAGTTAAAACCCAGCAGATATCGATGAATGATGTTGATGGAACAAAGACCATAAAAGGTCAATCTAGGTTTGTTGTAGCTGGGACTGACATGGCAGAGCATATGGAGGCCAAAAAGTCTCCTATAATTCGAAAAAGGGACAGCTGTATCACACCATCTGTTGAAGTGGGGCAAACGTCTGAGCTTGGAGGAAATAAGGAAAAGGAGAGCAAACTATTGGGCCTCCCTCAACGGGCCCAAATTCTAAAAGAAGTTGATAGCCAGTAGGTGTTGATATTATTTCACTTGTTTTTGTGGAAGACCCAAAATGTTTTGATAACATTTTATATGCATCTGACGAAGGCCCATCTCTAGCTGGACCAAGACACGATCCAGTAGGTCTTGAAATTGAAGCGAACTCATCACCGTTATCAATCTGGTTAACGCCTGCTGAATACGTATCCAAAGGGGAAACCTCATCAGCACCTGTCCAAATTCAGAGCTCTATGCATGAGACACAACACGATGATTATGTTACTGAGAACCAGGAAGAGGAATTATGTTTGAAGAATCGACTGGTACAAGTACAAAATTAATACCAGCCTCTACAGTATGATGGCACACAATGTTGGGAGGAAGAAGAGGTCATACCTCTAGACATACAAAATCGGATAGCAGAAGAAGACGCACCCTTATGGGTACATAAGAATGTTATCAAGATGAGCAAACAATATGGGGTTGATTTCCAAGGCTGCGAATGGGAGGCTCTCTCTCTATTTATGAAAATTGACAAAAGAAGACTGCAGAACAGAGTAGAGGAGACACTTACAATCTGTGATACACCAAAGCCAAAAATCAATAGAGAAGTTAAGAACCTGGAAATTGGGATGAAGTTCAAGGAGAGTGGATCAAGGAGCAGGGGGAAAATCAACATCACTATTATCCAATGAAGGTCAAAATTATATCGTGGAATGTTATGGGATTGAATAAGAGGAGAAAAAGAAGAGTTGTAAAAGCACTTGTTCATAAATGAAATGATGATGTCTATTGCTTACAAGAGACAAAGCTGGAAGGGGACATGACGAGGGAAGTTAAACAATTATGGGGGAGAACATGGATTGATTGGGCTTGTCTAGAGTCTAACAGGAGAAGTGTGGGCATTTTACTACTGTGGGACAAAAGGGTTTGGGAAGGGTCAGTAGAAGGTTACAGGACATAGAGCATATCTTGCAAACTATCCTCTGTTTCTCAAGACTTTACATGGTTTATCACAGGGGTATATAGATCAAATAGCAGAAAAGAAGGGCAAGATCTTTGGTGGGAATTAGCAGCTTTCAGGGGGATTTGCGAGGGTCCATGGGTGGTTTGTGGCGATTTTAACACCACCATATACACACAAGAAAGGAGAAGTAGAGGGAGATACAATAGTGCTATGCATGAGTTCTCAGACTGGAACTGATTGATCTTCCACTGGCAGGAGGTATTTATACATGGTATAAAGGAAATAATCATATTGCAGCGTCAAGAATAGACAGATTCTTGATATCGACTGAATGGGATAAGGAACTTAGCAACATCAAACAGTCTTTATTGCCTAGGCTAGACTCTGATCATTTACCTGTCCTGCTGTAATGTAGAGAATGGGAGAAGAAAAAATCTTACTTCAAATTCAAAAACTGGTGGCTGGAAGTAGAAGGTTTCTCTGAGATGGTTAATAGGTGGTGGGACTCTTTTGATGTCACAGGTGCACCAGACTACATTTTAGCAGTTAAGCTAAAAATGTTGAAAGGGAAACTAAAAGAGTGGAATCTTAACAACTATGGAAGTTTGGAGAACCGAAAAACAGAAAATTTGAATAAAGTTCAAAACCTAGACAGGTTACAGGAGCAGAGGAACTTGACTCAAGATGAACTTGTTCTCAAGACAAGCTTAGAGATGGAATTTGAGGAGATGTCAAAGTTAGAGGAGATTGCTTGGAGGCAAAGGTCCAGAATACTATGGCTAAAAGAGGGAGATAAGAACACAAGATTTTTCCACATAATGGCAAATTCACATAAGAGAGCCAACAACTTGAACAAACTTGAGATTAATGGCGAGCAGGTTTCTGACCCTGAGGTCATCAAAGATGAAATTCTGCAGTATTACACCAATCTCTACACCGAAACTGAGATATGGAGACCAGATTTCAACTATCTTGACAGCCCAAAATTGGCTGATGCGGAGGCTATATGTTTACAAAGACCTTTTGAGGAAGAGGAAGTTCTAGCTGCTATTAGAATTTGTGCCTCTGACAAGGCACCAGGCCCTAATGGCTACTCTATGGGATTCTTTCAGAAATGCCAATGCTGGGCAATAGTGAAGGAAGACATCATGAAAACTATTGAGAATTTTCATTCAACGAAATTCTTTGAAAAAAGCATTAATGCAACTTACATTGCACTAATTCCAAAAAAGAAAGGAGCCAAGGAACTGAAGGACTTCAGACCTATCAGCCTAATTGGGAGTGTGTACAAAATTATTTCTAAGATGTTAACAGAAAGGCTCAAGTCTGTAATGAACAAGCTAGTGGATGAACAACAAATGACATTTATCGAGGGAAGACAGATTGTAGATGAAACTCTAATAGCAAATGAATGTATGGATTCTAGACAGAAGGGGCAAAAACCTGGAATCCTATGTAAACTTGATTTAGAGAAAGCTTTTGATCATGTCAATTGGAACTTTCTAATTAAAATAATGAAGGACATGGGATTCGGGAGCAAATGGTTGAATTGGATATTGTTCTGCATTAGCTCTATCAGGTTCTCTATTTTGATTAATGGCTCACCTGAAAATTTCTTTCCCTCACAGAGTGACCTTAGGCAAGGTGATCCCCTCTCTCCCTTTTTGTTTATCTTAGTCATGGAAGGTCTAAATTGTATGATAAAAAGGGCAAAGACAAATGGTTGGATTAAGGGATTCAAGGTATCCAACAAACCTGACTGTGCGATGGATATTTCCCATTTGCTATACGCAGATGACGCTTTGATTTTGTGTGATGCTAAGGTTGATCAACTGAGGCACATTAGACTGCTCTTAACTATGTTCGAAGCAACTTCTGGGCTCCATGTCAATTGGACGAAAAGTCAGCTTTCCCCCATTAATGCGGTGCCTCATATGCACATATTAGCTGGAACTCTGGCTTGTGAATACCTACCTGGGTATGACTTTGGGGGCTAAACATAAAGCATTAGAGATATGGGATGGGGTAATTGAAAGAAGTGAAAAGAGATTGGCCAAGTGAAAAACTCAATATCTTTCGCTTGGTGGCAGAGTGGTGCTAGTAAACAGTGTGTTAGACTCTATACCAACATATGTCCAGCTAAGGTGGAAAAGAGAATGAATACTATCAGAAGAAATTTTATCTGGGAAGGTAACAAGGAAACAAAAGCTTTTCACCTAGTGAAGTGGAAGAATGTTATCTCAAGCAAAGTTAATGGTGACTTGGGCATCAGAAATCTGAGACTACATAATAGAAGCTTACTATTTAAGTGGCTCTGGAGATACAACCATGAGCAGCAGGCTTTGTGGAAAAAAGTAATAGAAGCCAAATATGGTCGAGACTCCCAATGGTGCACTAAGAGAGTTACTTCCTCCTATGGGGTTAGTAACTGGAAGGCAATTAGGAATCCGTGGTCTAGTTTCTTCCAGAACACTGAAGTCAAGCTAGAAATGATAGGAAGGCTGCTTTTTGGGATGACAACTAGATAGGACATGGTCCTCTAAAAGACCAATATCCTGATCTATATTTGTTAGCTTCAAATCCTCATGCCAAGGTGGAAGAAATAAGGGGACAACAGGGCTGTAATTTGAACTTTTTGAAGACTGCTGAATGATTGGGAAGTGGATAGAGTTGCTACATTGATAAACCAAATTGACCAACTGCAAGGCCTCTCAGATTGCGAGGACTCTTTTTGGTATGGAAGGGGTCAAGCACCAGATATTGCTCGGTGAGTTCTGCTTACAAAAGCCTAATGGGCAACGCTCATTCTGATAGGAGTTGGCCTTGGAAACAAATTTGGAAGGTAAATGCACCCACAAAGGTGCTATGCTTTGTATGGTTGGTGGCCAGAAAAGCTTGCTTGACTGATGAAAAACTTAAGAGGAGGGGATATCAACTGACCTCCTCAGATGCTATCTCTGTGGAAGGGAAGCAGAAGACAACTCCCTTATGTTTATTCACTCTGTTGTTACCTCTCAACTGTGGCACATGTTTCTAAGTATTGTCAGAATGAACTAGGTCATGCCAAAAGATACATCCAACCTCTTGAGATGCTGGGCTGGTGTGACAGGTGGCGTCAGACAGAAAAAATGGTGGCAGAAGATCCCAGCCTGCATTTGGTGGTCAGTCTGGAACGAGAGGAACTCCAGATGTTTTGAGAATGTTAGCAACTCCATTCAGAAAATCAAAATGAACTGTTTAGTACTCTTTCTTTTTTGGTGTAAAGAATGCCCTGTAAATGATTGTGACTCCATACTTGGTATCATCGAATCCTTGTAAGCTTTTTGTAGTGGGGGGATTATTTTACTTTTTTGGGATGTATTCTGTCACTTTTAGCAGCACAAACTTTGTGCTGTTTTATATTTATAAAATGTTATCATTCTCAAAAACAAATCAAAAACAAAAATGAAAAAAATTATACCAAATAAAAAGAAAAGTAAAAAATTAGTTATTTATCTATAAGTCGTGACCAACACTTAGTAAAAGCTTTTAGCCATGAAGTCAAGCATAATTTAGCACTTATTCGAATCGTAAACAAATAGTACTATGCCATCACACAACCATTTCGACCGAGTTTCCCCTGTTATAGGGGGTTTCACAATAATTTCTATAATCAACCGATCAATATCCAAACACATCTAATATCCATAACTATTTTTGTGACAAATAAAGACACAAAATGCTCAAATATCCATGTAATGAAATCTCATACACTGTGTAGTTATGTAGAAGCTAGTATGTCTGAGTACAAGAGATACTGGGATGCAGCCAGACAACATAGACTACAAATAAATTGAAACAGTAGCCTCCACGGACCAAGAAGACAGGGGACGAGATGAATAAGCAACTCACGAGTGTGTGGTGGTATTAGACATAGGATCTACATACAGTAGTAAGTTCTGAGACACGAGGACCCAGTAAGATCATCAACCCGATCTCAGTCATACCTCTAGGACAAGTCTTACAAAACATGAAAGCGTCAGATAATGCAAGTGCATATGCCACCCATGCGTTTCACCAATTCATAGGGAATAAGCAGGTGGTTGGGCATGCTATGAGTTGCATTAGATGGTCCATAAGGCAGCAACACATCTTTTAGTTGAACTGTGCGAGCACCAGACTGTCCATGGTCAACCATCAAATCACAATAAGCCTAATTGCACGAGCACCAGACCGTCCATAGTCAGTTATCAAATCACATCAGGCTAAACTGTACGAGCACCAGACTATTCACAGCCAATTACATCACCATCAATCAAAAATGCATCAATGCAACGTACACATATCTTATAGTATATCAAGATATAATCATTTTAACATTAATATAACTATTTCATACATCACTAGCCAGCCATGTAATGCAACTAAAACATCTCATTCCTATGATGCATCATAAAGTGCAATCTAGCATGTTCATGCTCAGTGCAATCAAACACGTAATAATAACGTAACAACCAAAGGCATATCCAGGATTTGAAGTTTATGGATTCCTACTACGATCTTAAGTTAATATACAATAGCGATCGGACTAGGGGACTGGGTTCCAAGCTAAATATTTTTATACATTAAGTGAATTTCTTAGAACAAACACATAGTTTGGGCAAACATTACTGGATTAAGGTGATCCTGTAACTAATACTATAGATTCTCTCCTGGTATGGACATACTAATAATCTCATAATCATGTTATCAATAATATAGCAGAAAGATATCAGGTAGCATAAGCAATATTTCTCAAAAATAGTTATTGCCAAGTACACGCTTGCCTCCACTTATGCCGGGCAGTCAAAACGTTTTTCTCACTATGTTAGATAGTTATGTAAATAACCCTAGTCCCACACGGAATAGTAGAGCATGTATTGTATATAGTTATAAATAGAGACATTGTAAAACACATCAATAATAATTTTTCTCCCGTGCATTCTCTAGAAATTTATTGATGTGCTTCATTCGAGCGACTTCCGGGAAGAAATACCTCATCGCCGTGCAATTTTCCGGTGACTTAGGAGGTTGTCCACAACAAAATCCTTTTTCCTTGGTGTTGTGCAAAATCCAACACCACCACAAGGTCCCTAAGACAGAGGCGACCAAACCCCCAAAAAAATCTCCGGAAAAGGCCCCTCCACGCGCTCTCACGCACCGGTCAGAGAAGAGTTTTCGGCGGCGCATCTGTCCCACGCGCCGGCGCGTGTACCTGTTTCTGGCCATTTTTTGGCCGACCTTCTTGAGGACAGCCTGATCACGAGGCTTTTCCGAGCCTACCCATCAAAGTTACATCAGATTCCGACGACTTTGGGAGTTAGCTAGGACTCACGGAGGTTGCTAGAATTTTTGTCGTAACAAAATGGGAACCAATACTTTGAATGGTTGAATGGTTGAATGGTTTCTTTAGCAGATTATATTGAGTTCCTTCAGTACAAAGCAAACATCTTTTGAGAGAGCTTCTATTGTTGAAACAGGTAATAGCGTGACTTGTGTCTCCTAATCTTCATCCTCCGAGTCTTGGGTCATTGATTCAGGTGCATCAGATCATATTTCTGGTAACAAATCTCTTTTCACTACTATTCAAGTTCTTAATCTCTTCCAATAGTCACAATGGTCAACGTGTCTCAAATCATGTCAACTGTAATAGGTCAAGTAAGTCCACTTTCTTCCTTACCTTTAGATTCAGTTCTTTATATTCCCGATAGTCCTTTTAATCTCATAGTCGTTAGTCGCTTAGCCAAATCACTTAAATGCGTGGTTTTATTTCGTGATGATCTTGTTTTTATACAGGAACGCAGTACGGGTCGGATCATTGGTACCGGGCGTGAATCAAATGGACATACCTTGCAAAATCACATGGACTCACATCTTATCTTCCTTCAACAACTCGTCCTGTTACTGATTCACCAGATTTATTACATAAATGGTTGGGACATCCCAGTTTGTCAAAACTTCAGAAAATGGTACTTGGTTTATGAACTCTCATGAGATCATTTATCAAACATCCTGTCTGTACACATCTCAATAAAATGAGGTGGCTGAAAGAATGGGCATCTTATTAAAACTGCTCGTACCCTATTCGTACAATCTCATGCTTCGTGGCGTCTTTGGGGGATGCATTTCTCACATATTGTTATCTTATTAATCGTATACCATCCTCATCTATCCGGAATCAAGTTCCATTCTCTGTCGTGTTTCCTCACTCACCGTTTGCTCTTCCACCCAGTGTCTTTGGGAGGACTTGTTTTGTTCATAATATTACTCCAGGAAAAGATAAGTTAGCTTCTCGTGCTTTCAAGTGTGTATTTCTGGGTTACTCGATAACACACAAAGGATATCGATGCTATTCACCTGACTTCCCTTATGTTTGCTGATGTTACCTTCTTTGAAACCCAGCCATACTTCACAGGTCCATGTGATACTTAGACATTTATGAGGTGTTACTACTACCATCGTTTTGAGATCCAGTCACTTTCTCCCGCTCATCTCCCTCCACTACTCCAGCTCTACCACTTACAGTTTCAGTTCCATCACTTACAGCTCTACTTCTAGCTCCACCACCTACAGCTCCAGTCATATCACCTACAGCTCTAGTTCCATCACCGACAGGTCCAGTTCAACCTTCTACGCCTCCGCACTCCTGACTTACCATCAACGTCAGCGTTCAGCATCAGGTCCAGATGATCACGTCCAGTGTCAGATCCTTCACCTACTGCGGACTCTTTTCCTTCTAGTCTACTAACCGCCCTTCGGAAAGGTATAAAATTAACTCTTAATCCCAATCCCCATTATATTGGTTTGAGTTATCATCATTTATCATCACCCCAATATGCCTTTGTATCATCTTTGTCCTCGATCTCTATTCCTTAGTCCACAGGTGATGCGCTATCTAATTCTGGATAGCGACAAGCTATGATCGGAGAGATGTCTTCTTTACATGCTAGTGGTACATGAGACCTTATTTCTCTATCTTCAGGTGAATCTACTGTTGGTTGTCAGTGGGTGTATGCAGTCAAAGTTGGTCCAGATGGTCAAATTGATCACCTTAAAGACTGCCTCGTTGCCAAAGGTAATACTCAGATATTTGCGCTTGATTACAGTGATATAAGGGTGGCAAGTGGGCCGGTCCAGGCCATGGACCGGCCCGGGATCGCGGGCCAAATGGGCTAAACGGGCCAGGACCGTATGGACCGGTTTTAGTGGGCCTGGGCCGGTCTCGTGGGCTGATCCTATGATTTGGGCCCGCCAGGCCCGGGACCATTTAGCCCGCCAGGGACCGGGACCGGTCCCTTAGCGGGCCAAACGGTCCAACCGGCTATATTGTTTTTTTTTTAAAAAAAAATTATTTTGTTTTTATTTTTAAAATATAGTCGTTGGCCTGTCAAAAATAGCCATTGGCTATTTATAAAAAAAGTCATTTAACCCCCCAATTTTGTTTTAACCCCAAACTTTTTATACATTTAATATATATATTATACTATATATACATCTTATATATAGTATATAAGATGTATATATATATATATATAGCTTATCGAATATAGCTTTTATATATATATATATATATATATATACACACACACATTTAATATATATACTGTACTATATATACATCTTATATATATTATATAAGATGTATATATAGCTTATCGAATATAGCTTATTACTTATATATATATATATATAT
>AWOL01S0116526.1:0-41706 GCA_000715115.1 Nicotiana otophora
CGGAGAATACGATGACACTCCTCAAGAAAATCCAGAGCATCATCTGAAGCTAGTCCGCTGAAATTAGGTGGGTGGTACTTCTTGTACCTCCAAGTCTGAGTTGCTCTGCCTTAGAAGTAGCTACCCTGATCTCATGCTGAACCGGAGCCGCTGGGGTTATAGGAATATACTCTGGGGCCAGATCAACCTGGACCCTCTGCTCAGGAGTGCGGGATGCGGGAGTCTGTGCCCCTCCCCCGGCCTGAGATGTAGCGGGAGCTATCGGAAATAGTCCAGCCTGAGCCAGAGTGCTGAATATGCTCATGAACTAAGCTAAAGTCTCTGGAGTAGCAATAGGGATCTCCGGTGCAGGCCCTCCAGCTGGAGCTGCTGGGGGCTCCTCTGACGCAGCTCTCGCACGTACGCAGGCTGCACCGCGTGGTCGTCCTCTACCCCTACCCCGACCTCTGACGGATCTGACAGGGGGCTCGGGTGCCTGATCGTCGGTCTTCCCGGTATGGGTCCTCACCATCTGTGAGAAAGAATAGAATAGAATCTTAGAAATTTTGGTGTCAATAACTCGCACGACAAGGAAATCAAAGAAATATGATGTTCTTAACAGTTACATAGCCTCCCGAAGATAAGTATGGACGTCTCCGCACCGATCCGCGAGACTCTAATAAACCCGCTTGTGACTCGCGACTCCATTGAACCTAGTGCTCTGATACCAACTTGTCACGACCCAAATAAACCCTCCATAAGGTGTCGTGATGGCACCTAGTCTTTACGACTAGGTAAGACTAATATTACGAAAAACATATAAGGAAAACACAACATTTTAAAGATAAACAACATATTGTGAATAGCCGAGAGTAGTACCACTCGACATATACAAAATAATTTCCCAAGACACGGAATATCACTAAGTCACAAGCTACTATAATCTATGTAGCTCTATACAAAAGTCTGAAGATAAGAAACAAAATCTCTGGGCAAGGGAGTAGAAGGGCACTCTGAAGATCTACGGTCGCAAGCAGAAGTACCTTGAAGTCTCCTAGAATCAGCAGCATGCACTAACCCCGAGGCTGATAGCTTGCACCTGGATCTGCACACGAAAACATGTGCACGAAAGGGCATGAGTACACCACAATGGTACCTAGTAAGTGCCAAGCCTAACCTCGGTCGAGTAGTGACCAGGTCAGGTCAAGGCCCCACCGGAGTAAATATAATAAATCAGACAGTAAAAGATATAAGTAAAATTTACGGTAACACAGTTAAAGAAATTCTCGAAAAAGTTTAATAGTTAAGGGATCCCTCGGCTCAAAATAAGGTAAACACAGTGGGAAATCTCCCGGGATACCGTCCCGTAGTTCCAAATGAATATGCAGTACAAGGGGATCTCCCGGAATACGTCCGTAGTCCCAAAGTAAATATGCAGTGCTGGGGAATCTCTCGGAATACGCTCGTAGTCCCAAAGTAAATATGCAATGCTGGGGAATCTCCCGGAATACGTCCGTAGTCCCAATTTAAATATGCAACGCAAGATGGAATGTAGGTATGACATCGAGTTATACAGTTTATACTGAACACAGATAAGAAAAATAGGGACTTAACTAAGCGTGGCGCACGGAATTTCAAATAGGCAGTTAAAACACGTAAGCATGCTCTTCTAATCTAAGCTAAACAATTAAACATATTAGTGAAATTTAATAAGGGAAAATAGTTTATGATTTAGAAAGGAAAAACGAGATTTTTGCAATAATAACCCGTGTATGTACTCGTCACCTCACGTAAATGGCACCCTCACATCAATTAATATCAAACATCTTAAGGGAAAAGTTTCCAACGCAAGGTTAGGCAAGTCACTTACCTCGAACCAAGCTCAATCAATCGGTCACAATGCCTTTCCCACGAATATCCGGCTCTGAATGGCCCAAATCTAGCCAAAAGCAATTACATATCATAAATACAACAATAATAGACTCTTCTAATTAACGAAATCAACATTTTAACGAAAATTCCAAAATTAACTCAAAAATTGTACTTGGGACCCACGTCTCGGAATCGGGTAAAAGTCACAAAAGACGAAAACCCATTCGCTCACGAGTCTAACCATATAATATTTTCTCAAATACGACCACAAATCCCCTTCAAAACTCGAAATCTTTGTTGAAGAATTTCTTCTAAAATTTTCCCAATTTCAACCCCAAAAATCCGAAATTAAAGAGGAAATTAATGATAGATTAGTGGGATATAACCATAAAGGAGTTAAGAATCTTTACCCAATTGATATCTATGAAAATCCCTCAAAATCTCGTCCAAATCCGAGTCCCTATCTCAAGTATTTGGTAAAAATGGCAAAACCCCCGTTTTTGAAAACTTTAACACTGCCCAACGATTCCTTAATCGCGATCGCGAAAATAGCCTCGCAATCGCGAAGAACAACTTTGCTGCCCTAGAAATTACTCTACACGATCGCGTAAAACACAATGCGAACACGATGCTCTGGCTCCCCTACTCATGCGATCGCGAACATCCGCACGCGTTCGCGATGAGCAAAGCGCGTGGTCCAGCTTTGGTACACTAAACCCTACGTGATCGCGATCTTGTCTCTGCGTTCGCGAATCACCACCTCACATCACTATACGTTCTCATTCCCATGTCCATGAATGCGAAGAACAATTCCATCCTCTACCCAGCTAAGCTTACGCGATCGCGGATCACCCCACGTGATCGCGTATAAGGAAACCAGAACTCAGACACCAGAAAACTTCAGCAACCTCCTAAGTCCAAAATTCGATCCGTTTGGAGTCCAAAACTCACCCAAGGCCCCCGGGACCTTTACCAAACATACCAACCAATCCTAAAACACCATACAAACTTAGTCGAGCTCTCAAATCACATCAAACAACGCTAAAATCACGAATTACCCTCCAATTCAAACTTAAAGAACTTAAAACTTCAAAATTATACAATCGATGCCGAAGCCTATCAAATCACGTCCGATTGACCTTAAATTTTGTTCATAAGTCATAATAAATATTATGGACCTTCTCCAACTTCCGGAATCGGAAAACGACCCCGATATCAAAAATTCCACTACCGGCCCAAAACTCCAAAAATTTGCCTTTTGCCATTTCAAGCCTAAATGAGCTACGGACCTCCAAAACATAATCTGGACATGCCCCTAAACCCAAAATCACCTAACGGAGCTAATGAAACTGACAGAATTCCATTTCGGAGTCGTCTTCATACAGTTCTGACTATGATCCAAATCCTAAGGCTTAAGCTCTCATTTAGGGACTAAGTATCCCAAAACACTCCGAAGCTCAAAACCAATCATCCCGGCAAGTCACAATAGTAAAAATAGATATGGGGAAAGCAGTTATTAGGGGATCAGGGCACTAATTCTCAAAATAACCGGCACAGATTGCTACGATGTCTATGCATTATTATCATACAATGTTGGTGTAA
Source organism: Nicotiana otophora (assembly GCA_000715115.1). Classification (NCBI taxonomy): domain Eukaryota; kingdom Viridiplantae; phylum Streptophyta; class Magnoliopsida; order Solanales; family Solanaceae; genus Nicotiana; species Nicotiana otophora. Next base: position 3,454 of record AWOL01S0116526.1, read on the forward strand.
TGGTAAGGTACTCGTTTATATGTTGAGGCAGTGAGTGGCTTGAAGAGAGGATATTTCAGTGCATGATTAAGGGGTTCAGCATTTAATTTCTAGCGGAAAGGCAATCAGACTATGGACGTCCATGTTGGGTTGATAAAGTAACGAGATTTGATATTGTAAAGCGTGGTGGAATTTTCATTATGATGCGGTGTTGCCGTCCTTGTTCGAATGCATTATGGTTTGCCGGTGTTACAGTCTTCTTGGAGTTTGCCTTTGGGGTAGGTGTTGTGAAATGGGGCCTGAGGGACGGTTGCCAGAGATAGCGGTGTGCAGTGGTTTAGAATCAAATTGGTATTTCTAATATTGATGGATCGGGAAAGATGATCTTCCAGGAGGTTTAGAGTTGGTAGAAATTCCTTAGCTCTGGTGTTACAAATAGGGAGTTGTTATAAGGCAACAGTTGGGCAGCAAAATATGAGGGAGGGCATAGCAGGAAGTGTCTCGTGGTGATTGAAGTGCTAGCAGGTTAAGTATGAGAAGTAGAGATTGAGAAATTTCTTAAAAGAGATAGTTTAACTGAAGTACGAGTGGAAGATTAGCATATGGATTCTGTGGTAGGATGGCCACGTGCCTTGAGGAAGTGTGGAACGGATTGGGAATCATGATGGAAGGTGATTTGGCCTACGAATTTTACTTGGAGTGATAGTTACTGTATGAAGAAAGATTGAATATGGCAGAAAAGAGTTTGTTTGAAATGAAGAGGGGTGTGAAGATCTGGTTATCATTTCAGGTGCAATATGACTTGGGTTCGGAAGGTATGGTTGAACTTTCAGTTGATGTCAATAGGGAAGGAGCAAACTTGTACAACTGGTGGATGAGCACGGGCTCAGGAGGGCCTACTGATTTAGTAGTAGTTGTACCAGTGTAGCGCCGTTGGAAGATGTCGGCATGGAATTCCCCAAGTAGGTTATCGCATGCGAGCAGAGTAGCAGTTGCGCGATTTGATGAAGTTTCTACGAAGAGTTCTACTTACTATCCAGTGGGAGGTCGAACAATCAATCATGGATAATAATTCGGAATGTTCATGAAAAGTTTAATAAGAAACTACAAGAAATTTGGCGGGATAATTGTGCGAGATCATGATAATTAGGAAGGAGGAATCTTGGTGGGTTCCAGGGTTATGTGATTGTAGCTTCAAGCTAAGTGGGGGATACCCACCATCTATGATTGGATCACGTAGTTGTCTGCTTGTGCGGTTTCTAGTTATCAGTGTTTTGGTGGGTTATTATGATCGAGGAAAGAAAACATCAGTGGTAATATGACCAAAGGATTTGAGGAATGTGTGCTATATTTGGCCTTATCGATTCATGTTCAGGTTTTTGAGAAGACTCAGATTTTATGCTTTGTGGATGCGATGTACAAGGAAAATAATTCGGCTGGCTTCTTCTTTTAGAGGGCGTTCATGCGCTAGCAGAAAGTTAGAGTTTAGTTATGTTCGAGAATAGGTCGGAGTGGGTTACTCTCAACAATGGCCCTAGTGGATTCAAGAATCTAAGTGCAACGCCTAAGGATTTCGGGTCCGTCGTGTGATTAAGCACCGAGTCTTCATAGCGGATTGCAAACGGAACTTGGAATGGTCTTTGTCATCGTTGGGTATGCAGTGCAGTATTTGAGGAAAGGAAGAAATAGCTTCGGACGGAGATGATTCATGGGTATTGAGACGCTATCGTGTGTGTGAAAAAGGTATGAGATGATTTATGGGTATTGAGATGATGTGGTCTCGCGATATGGGTCACTCGGGATGAGTGCAGATTGAGTTCGTTATGTTGTGAATGGAGCTATCATATTTCTAAGTCAGGTCAAGGGTAAATTGAAAGAAGTTGGGTCGGTTAGTAATGGTTAAATCGATATGATTGTTGCAATGATCAGTTCCTTCAGCGTGTGAAGTTATACATGAGGTTTGTGATTTAACGTGTGGGTTTAACAACCACCATGACCTGATTGATGTGAGAAGTATTTGATTTCAATGGCTTTGTTGTGTAAATGGATTCCGGAAGAGTTATGACGGTATAGATCACGACTTGAGGTTGTATTTTCTGCAGTTTGAGAATTCAATTGTGTGTTGGAGTGGTTTTTCTGAAATAAGTTAAGTGAAAGGTTTCTAGCCAATAAAGTGGTTAATCTACTAGTAGTTCAGGGGTTATGATAAATTCACGTATTCTCGCGTAACGGCATGATAGGTGTAGTGAGCGGCATGGGAATTGGAAGTTGAGGATCAAGGTTACGGTTCAGTGTTGATAAGAATGTCACGATCTCGAACGAGCAGGAAAGAATTCAAATATTTAGAGTGAGCTGGCATTGTCTTAGTGTCGCCTAAGAATGGTGTTCAGTGGAAGAGGCATTATGTATTAATTTACGGATAGTGATTTGCCTTACAAAATCAACACGGTAGGTGGTATGGATGCGCAAACTTTGTTACTTGAGTGTAAAGTCGTGGGAGTGTAACCCACGGGAAAATTTGTATAAGTGTGGCATGCTAGTCACTTGATTGTTAAGGATTTAGACCAAGTATGGAGGTTATGGTAATATCATAAATGCAAGGGTTTATGCCTGAGAGGCGTCCTATTCCTTTGGTTGTGGACCGTGTAAGTGTGTTTCGGATTTGACGACTTGATTATTCGCACACGTGTTGAGGTTTCGTGTAGCTTGTGGTGTTATGTGAGCAAGATGGCTCTCGAGATGCATGTCACTTATTGCGCCTTAGTTGTGCTTGGGTTTCGTAGCGCATGGCGCTACCTGTCTCCCCAGGATTGGTATTATGCACTTGGCGTGCTTGTGGTAGATATTCAGACATTTCATAAATATAAGTTTTACGGCTTGAAGTGTGTGTTTTCTTCTTGATTGTTATGTGAGGATCGGGTGGCACGCCACCACAGGTACATTGTTTGGATCGGGTTGCATGCCGCAACAGTGAGATGTTGAGCATAGTTTCGTACCCTCATTTTGTGTGTCTTGTTTTCATCCCTGAGGTAAGTTCATAGAATTTATTTGGCCGTTTTATTCGTTACGCGGGCTGGGTAGTCCTTTTCAGAGTTTATTTTTCCTTATGTATCACATTCGAGTTGTAGCTTGTTGGCGCGTTGTAGGCATCATATAAGATTGTTGGTAGTGTTGGAGATGGTTTATTGCCAGAGCAGCTTACTGGATGAGACGAGGTTATTGGACCTAAAATTTGTGCAGTCAGATTTATATAAGGTACCTTAGTGAGAAACTATCGTTATTCAATTTATAATGAGGTAATGGTTCTTGTCAGGAGGAGAGAATCCATAAATTATTGATACGATAGGTGGTTATGAGTTTCTACACATCTTTTTCGTCATGGCAGCATTGCGGGATTTGGAATATGATTTATATGCGTCACGAGATGTATTGCGGGCATCAAATTCATGAAATTTCAGCTATTGTGGTCGGGGGATGTTATTATGGACAATCGACTTGTGTGGCACGAGTGCGATTTCAGCATTGATGCATGATCATGTATTGGTACAGTGTGTGGTGATTGGTACGATGTTCGTGTGTTAGAATCAGGACTTGTAAAGAAATTTGTAAGTTGGAACTTGGTTCTAAAGCTTGCTAGCTAAGGTTACAGGGAGGATTTTCAGTTTGGCTCGATCTAATATGTTCAACTGGAATGTGGTGGCATGGGTAGTACACAAGGTGTTGTATAGTGATTTTGGACAACTCCGGAGCAGTCCTTAGCACGTTCGAGGATGAACGTATATTTAAGTGGGGAAGAATGAAACGACCCAACCGGTCATTTTGAGCTCTAGCGCGTCGTTCAGCGGTTTGAGGCCTTAAGTAGTTTCTCTTCAGGTATTATAACTTGTACGTGTTCTCAGATTTCAATTTTGGGATTTATTTGGAAAGAAATTCTAATTTCGAAAGCTTTAAGTTGGAAGAATTGACTAAGGTTTGATTTGTAAGCAAACAACCTCAGAATCGGGATTTGAAGGTTCCAACAGATTCGTATGATTATTTTTGTCTTAGGAGCATGTCCGAATGTTGATTTGGAGGCTTGTAGGTTATTTAAACGTCTAGTGGCGAAAGTTGGAAATTTGGATGATTTTTGGGAAGTTTGACCGGGAGTGGACTTTTTGATATCGGGGTCGGATTCTGATTCCGGAAGTGGGAGTAGGTCCGCACTGTCAATTATCACTTGTGTGAAACATTTGAGATCAATCGGACTTGATTTGATAGGATTCGGTGTCGAATGTTGAAGGTTAAAGTTCTAAAGTTTATTAAGCTTGAATTGGGGTGCGATTCGTGATTTTAGCGTTGTTTGATGTGATTTAAAGGCGCGACTAAGTTCGTATGATGTTTTAGGACTGGTTGGTATATTTGGTCGAGGTTCCGAGGGCCTCGGATGGATTCCAGATGGTTAACGAATTGATTTTTGGCCTTATGAAAAGGCTGGTGGCAGCATATCTGGTGTAACCGCACCTGCGCGGTTTTGGCCGCAGGTCCAGAGCCGCAGAAGCGACACAGTGGCCGCATAAGCGACATTTGGACTAGCTGGGATGGCCACAAATGTGAGTGTATATCCGTATCTGCGAGCCCGCAGATGCGGAAAATGAGAGGGGCAGCTGGGTCGCAGAAGCGAAGGGGTATCCACACATGCGGCAGCGAGAAAGCGCGTGGTTGTGCAGAAGCAAAATGTTGTATGCAGAACGGATTTCACCTGGCTTGGAGGGAACTGCACCTGCGATAGATCTTCCGCAGGTGCGGAAAGTCGCTGGGTAGTAAGGTTTTATAAAAACGGGACTTGGCCCATTTTTCTTCCATTTATTACTTGGTTGGGGCGAATTTGGAGAGCTTCAAGGGATATTTTCTTCAAGCAACACAAGGTAAGTGATTCCCACCTATTACAAGTTAAATACATGGTTTGTATAAGGAAATTAGTAGAAATTGCGGGGTTTTGGTAGAAAACCTAGAATTTGGCATTTTTGGAATTTGACCACGAAATTGGACATGGAATTTGGAATAAGTTATATATTTTAGTTCGTGGTGTTATGGGTAAAGTTTATCTTCGAAAAATTTCGAAATTCAGGCACGTGGGCCCGGGGGTTTGATTTTATGAACTTTTAGAGCGGAGTTGAGAATTGTTTAAATTGATTAATTATGGGTATTAGAGTATCTTTTGATTGGTTTACACATTGGTTGAATAGTTTTGGATCGACGGGCTTTGAATTGAGGTGTTGGAGAGGCCTTGGAGCCGGTTTTGGAACTTCGGAGCGAGGTAAGTCTCATGTCTAACATTGTGAGGGGGAAACTACCCCTAGGTGATATTTATTGTTATATGCAACTAGTTGTGGGTGCTACGTACGCACGAGGTGACGGGAGTCCGTACGTAGCTATAACATGTTTATGTCCGAGTAGACCTAGGATCTTATCCTGTAATATTTAAATTATTTGAACTCATGTTGCTGACATTAATTAATCGAAGTTATAAATAAAATTGATTTAGAAATAATTATATGTATACTAGACCAAGCTTTACCACTTTGAGTTGTGGGCAAGTTATTTGAGAAACGGTAAGGATTATATCCATTTTGTACCCACGTACGGTGTTGTAAACATGTGTCTTGTAATTCGGTAACTTCCTTTCTTTTCTTGTGGAGTGAGCCAAACTCCTCGGCAGTATATAGGTGCATCTATGGTTCGTGCTGCTCGATCCTCGGTAGTGCACATATTTTTTCGGATCGGGCCGAACGTCCTCGGCAGAACCGTGCGTTATATCACTTGTAGCCTGAATATTCACGAGTTAACCCCTCTACTGATGCCCAGCACTTTATACGGTACTCTGGGTTTATTTAATGATGACACTTGACAACCTTCGGAGATACTAAAATAGAATACAAGATTAAGAAATTCATACTTTAAAGGAAATAATTGGAAACTTTTGATATTTACAGATTTACTTCACCATTGTTGTGCACTTCATACCTATTATAGATTACTATATTATTGCTTGGACCTCTATTAAGTGTCGATGTCGACCCCACATCACTACTTCTCCAGGGTTAGGCTAGATACTTACTGGGTACGCATTGATTTACGTACTCATGCTGCACTTTTACACTAAATGTGCAGGATCTGACAGGTTCATTGATGACCACCTTGGCGCGTAGGCGCACCTGCTGGAGAGACTTCATGTGAGATGCATTCCAGGCTACGCATCGCAGTCCGTCAAGTCTTCATTGTATAATGTATTTTATTCTGTCTTATTACATTTGGGACAAATGCTTTATTATTATTATATTCCTTAGAAAATGCTCATGCACTTATGACACCGGGTTTTGGCTTTTAGGGTATTATTATTGAGGTTCATGGAAATGTTTTTATTTACTCTGTAAATTTTACTTTATACTGTACAATTAAGGGAAATTATGATTCAAGATGCTAAAATGAGTAATTAAAGTAGTAAATCACTGTTGGCTTGCCTGACGGCGGCATTAGACGCCTCCACGACCTATAGTAGATATTGGGTCGTGACAACTATACTATAATTTGACAAAGTACGAGTCTTAAATATTTATATGTTAAAAACTCATTAAAGTTTTGGCGCCGTTGTCGGGGATTGGCATACGTCTAATTCAGATTAATTAACTTATTACTAATTTGAGATTTTTTTTCTTCTTCGTAACTTATCAGGTAGTTTATGACCCGCTTTTTGACAAAAGGGTTGGTAACATACGATTCTGAAATAGAAAAATCTCTATGATTACGCAAGTAAGAACATACATCACAGTTTTAAAGCACTACCAAAGGAGAAATGGAAGTTGAACTCGAAGGCAAAACGTTGGAAACAATATCCAACGTTCAAGTTCCATCATTGTTTCCAACGTTGTTTCCGAAATGCTGGGTTAAGCCTTCGGTTTATGGTGATTTTTCATGAGAATTTTGTGCATGCAAATTGCAGGGCTGATTCCTTTAATATTAGCTAAGCTCCATCCCAAGGCTTTTTATGTTGTTTCAGGACTCCAATTAACATGCTTTCCCGTTCTGCATTCAAGGAAGATGAAATTATGATTGGAAATGAGTTTGTTTCCAAAAAGACATATTTTAAATGAGCATGAAGATTTTTTAGTTCAATTTTTGAATGATCCTCAACAGGTGGATTTTGTTCTGGTACTAGTTTTCCATCCAATGCTTCTGCTTCCTGTTTGATTATAGGATCATCATTAGTCGTGGTTGCTGATGTAACCAAACATCTTTCCAATGTATCATTAATTAAATGATCATCCTTGTACTCTTCTGCAAGTTCACTTAGTAAGTCAATTTGAAAACAAGAAGATAATGGATCAGTTTCGAGAAACTTCATTATCTTTTGCATGTCAAATACTACTCGTTCTTCATCTACTCGCAATATCAATTGTCCTTGATGGACATCAATGATGGCTCTTCCTGTTGCGAGAAATGGTCTCCCTAATATTTATGGTACTTCTCTATTTTTCTCAATTTCTAGCACTATAAAATCTACAGAAAATATAAATTTGTCAACTTTGACAAGAACATTTTGAATGATTCTCCTTGGTTTGTTAGTGCTTTGATCAGCTAATTGTAGGGACATTCCCGTGTCTTTCATTTTACCCAGTTCTAATTTTCTGAAAATTAAAAATAGAATTAGATTTATAGAAGCTCCTGAGTCACATAATGCTTTCTCAAAATGAACTCCTCCTAGAGTACAGGGGATTATGAAACTTCCAGGGTCTCCAAGCTTTTGTGGAAGCTTGTTTTGAAGGATAGCACTGCATTTTTCAGTAAGTTTTATCATAGAAACAACTTTTAATTTTCTTTTGTTGGATAAAATTTATTTTAAATATTTAGCATAAGATGGAATTTGTGTCAAAGCTTCTGTGAAAAGAATGTTAATATAAATTTCCTTTAATAGTTTCAAAAATTTTGAGAATTGTTTATCAAGTTTTTCTTTTTTTATTTTTTGAGGAAAAGGGATAGATATAACTTGCGCATTCGAGTTTTCAACTTCGAGTTTTCTTTTTCCTTTATCATTTTGTTCTTTTGGAGGTTCATGAGTTATTTCTTTATCCCTACATTTACTTACATGATGCCCTGGTTGAATCTTACCTTGTCTGTCTGCATATGGATCGTTAAGAGTTTTACCTGAACGTAGCGAGATGGATTTGAGGGGCTCCTTTGGATTTTTTTCTGTGGTGCTAGGCAAGGCTCCTTGAATTTGTCCAAATATAAGAGTTACTAGTTGACTCACCTGAATTTTCAAATTTCGAGAGCTGTGCTTTGGCCTTCCATTTTTTCATCATTCGTCTTAATGTATTTATGCAATAAATCCTCAATACTTGGAGAAAGTGATTGTTGGGATATTTGTGGATATGGTCTAAAATTTTGCGGCCCTCTATTATGATTATGAAAACCAGGTGAACCTTGAATATGTTGCTTTTGAAAACTTTTTCGGCACCATTAGGATTATTCCACTGAAATCCTGGATGTTTTTTGCCATGGGACTTCCAAAAGGGTAGCTTTTGTAGCCAATGGTATTTATCTGTTCATCAGTTTGATTAATTGCCAGGCATTCAGGGTTAAGATGATTCCTACCACACATGTCGCAATTGTCAGACTGGTGTGCATTACCCGAGAAAGATTCAAATTTTTGTGTTAAGGCTGCAATTTGTTGAGTTAACGTGCTCAAAGAATCTGCTTGACAACCACAACCTTTTTAATTATGACTCTTTCAGCTGGCCATTGCACTGTATTTTCTGAAATTTCATTCAGCAGTTGTAAGGCTTCTATAGTCGTTTTCCCCATTATATAACCCCCAACGGTAACATCTATTACATTTCTATCTGAGGGTTTTAACCCATGATAGAAAATATATAGTTGCATATGTTTTGGGATTTCATGATGAGGACACTTCTTGAGCATAACTTTCAGTCTTTTCCAAGCTTGATAAACTGACTCAGTGTCAGTTAGCGAAAAATTAGTGATCTCTTGCCTTATTTTAGTTGTTTTAGAGAAAAGGGAAAAAACCTTAGCCTAATTGTATCTGGTGATACCCTATTATACTTGGTCATTTCAACCAATTCTTGAAAATCAATTAAATGGTTGTGTGGATCCTCGTTGGGTCTCCATTGAAAATGCAACTCTGTTGAATTGTTTGGATTAGTCCAGTTCTGATTTCAATGTTGTTGGTCGCCATAGGAGGCCTTCTGACACTTGATTCACAGTCAAAGTGGTCAGTTCTGGCATAATCTCGTATTATTCGGTTTGCTGGCCCAGGGATCACTTCATCGAATTGTTCTTCCAAATTTGGAGGAGGTGGGTTCAGCTGCTGGATATTATTTCCAACGTTGTTTCCTTCGAGTTCAACTTCTATTTCTCCTTCGGTAGTTCTTTGAAAGTGTGATGTATGTTCTTTCTTGTATAATGATAGAGATATTTCTATTTCAGGATCGTATGCTACCAACTTTTTTGTCGAAGAGCGGGTCATAAACTACCTGATAAGTTAAGAAGAAGAAAAAAAATCTCAAATTAGTAATAAGTTAATTAATCTGAAGTAGACGTATGGCAATCCCCGGCAACGATGCCAAAAATTTGATGAGTTTTTAACATATAAAGAGTTAAGACTCGTACTTTGTCAAATTATAGTAAAGTAAAGTATCGTCCCATAGAGATTGGATATTCTATTCTACAAATTTATATTACCTTGACTTGCTATTTGAGAGAATCGAATTGATAAATATCGCTCATAGTGTTTAATATTAGATTTCTCGAAATAAGAGGAACTATAAGAAAATATGTTAAATAAATAAACTGCATAGAATTCTCAATATGAACGTAGTTATATTATAATGATGATGCCATTTTTCTCAAGAGATTTCTAAAGTGATATTTGTTTATTTCTAATACAAATATATTTTTAATATAGAGTGAATTTGTAACGATCTGATCGGTCATTTTGAGTTCTAGCGTGTCGTTCGGCGGTTTGAGGCTTTGAGTAACTTCACTTTAGGTATTATGACTTGTACACGTGATCGGAATTGAATTTCGGGAAGTTCGGAGTTGTTTTGGAAAGAAAATTCTAATTTCGGAAGCTTTAAGTTGGAGGAATTGACTAAGGTTTGACTTTTGAGTAAACGACCTCGGAATCAGGATTTGAAGGTTCCAACAGGTTCGTATGATAGTTTTGGACTTGGACGTATGTCCGGCTCGGGTTTTGGATGACCCGAGAGCGTTTCAGCGCCTAAAGAGAAAATCTTGGTTTGGATAGTAAAAACTTCTTTCGAATATTTTTACTCTCACTAATTTGAGTAGTTAAGGCCTTGAAGATGTATTATCACCTAAATATGTTATTCCGTAATTGCTCGTATTATCCTTTGCTTCTTTCGAATGCAGAGACTAATACAAAATATGTTAAGAAATAAAATAGATAGATATGACAATATTTATCACTTCAACAATCTGATCTTTCAACATATATAGGTAAATTTCTGATCAAGCACCAATTGAAAATACGAATGTCATTATAATAACTTAACAAAGTTCATGCGGCAATTACCAAAAGAAACAAACTTTAACACAGAGGACATACTACTACATATAAGTAGTAGGCTTATTTAGAGACTCACAGACAACAAAATACGAATACAGGACAATAATAATAATACAACTTTGGAATAGAAAGAGAGTCATCAAGAGATAAAGTTAATCTTCTGAAACTAAGAATTGATCATTTCCTTCTCTCCGACCCTCCAGTAAGCAGCTGAAGATGGATGTATTTATAGCTTTTTTTTCTTTGGCAAATGAAGTGTACACTTGAAACTTTGTTTCTCAACTTGACAAGTTGCCAACGCTACTTGCTTGAAGTGCATACTTTCAATCTTTTTGTTCCTTTTCTCTATGTGCTCATTTCTATATAATGGGGTCCGCATGAGTTTCCGAGCTTTAACTTCGTTCTAGTCCAAATGTTGACAAGTAATGATTTTTTGATTTATTTTAAATTTTATTATTTCGTGCAACGCAAATAGAAGATTAGTACCCTAATTGTTTTATATAACAATTAACTTTATGCATAGTATTTTTATATTTTTATCTTTATCAACAAGCAAAAACAAAAATCATAAGCGAGTGATACATCGTATCTTTTTAAATACTTCTTCACAAAAGGGCAATACACAATTTCAACTCTTGAGTACGTAAGAACTCAAATAACATTGAAAATATCTATAAAGGAGGGCATGGTGATTTACGATTTAAACACGACTTCAAATCAAATGCACTAGCTACAACAATCATGGCCATGTTTTATATCTCACTTTAGTTCTTTTACTTTCAAACATATTTATAGGTCATCAGCAGTAAGAGCATTTGGGATCAAGGCCTTAAGCATGAATATGAACAATAAGGATCTTAGGCGCATTGAGTTGTCTTTCACTATTGATCATAACAACTAGCAATTAAAAACATGATTGAAATCTTAATATTCCGACACATTGGTCACATTTAAATACATTCCCGAAGGAGAGCACAATACGATAGGATCATTCAGTACACATTTCTAGTACATATCTTTCAACACAAGTTTAACTGTGTAATCACCCGACTGGTCATTTTGAGCATTTACGCCCCTTTCAACTATTTGAAGTCTTGAATAGCTTCATATGATGTATTATGATGTCTATGAATCGTCGGTTTTTATTTTCAGGTGTTTCGGAACATGTTCGGAAGAATGAATTCCATGTTGGAAGCCTTAAGTTGAAAGAGTTGACCAAATTTGACTTTTTAGTATTCGATATCGGATCAGAGTCTTGATGATTCCGTTAGGTCCGGATGGTAATTTTATACTTTGGCATATGCCCGAAATTTAATTTGGATATTTCTAAAATATTTCGACGTCATTTCTTCAAGCATAAATGATACCATATTAAGAAACTAAGCTCCAAATTCAATTTTTATTAAATCATTAGATCCGTATTAAAATTATGGATCCATAGCAAAAAATCTTCGAATTCGGACATTGTATGAGAGAGTTATGCCCATTTATGTGTCGGAAAAGATTGTTGTTTTTCTGGGGCATGCGACTTGCCTCGACAGATTCTAAAAACAGAGGTTTCGGCCATTTTAACACATTTTGAGCTGTGGATCTTGGATTGAAGCGATTTGGAGGCGATTTTCACCATATGGATTGGAGTAAGTGATTCAAACTCGGTTTTGGTTAAATTATACGAATCTATTGTTGGTTTTATCAACCAATTAGTGTTTTTGGTTGAAAATAGTACAAACTTTAGAAGATTTTAATTGAGGATTTGAAGGCCGAGTTGTGGTCGAATTTGAGTAATTTTGGTATGGTTGGACTCATGGTTGAATGGGGTTCGAATTTATTAATTTATGTCGGATTCCGAGATGTGGGCCCTACCGTTGACCTTTGGTTGACTTTTCTAAAGGAGTTGAAATTTTTATAAATTATTAAATTGTAAGTAGTAGAGTATATTTTCATTAATTTGCACGTTGTTTGACTAGTTTCGGATCGTTTGGCTTGGAATTGAGGAGATAGGAAGGCGTTCGGAGATTGATACGCGCAAAATTGAATTTTCAGAGTATTATTTAGCTTGCTCGGCATCAGATTCGGTTTGTTCGAGGTAAGTAACATTTCTAAACTTGGAGCTGAGGGTATGAACCCCGAATATACGTGTTATATAATTTGTTTGGAGGTGACGCACATACTAGGTGAAGGGCGTGTGTGCGTGCACCATAGAAATTGTGACGTAATTGATGCTGTGGAATTGTGTAGTCAAATAATCTTGGCATTATCCCTGTACTTTCATGTGTTAAAGAGATTGAGCTGAGAATCATGTTAAAAATCATGATGAGGCTATATATCGGTATTATTTAGACCTATTGAGGTCGTATTGTTGTTGAATTATTTGTTTAAATTTTTATATCATATTCAATCATATTCATCCACTTGTGAGGATATTTATGGGATCGAGCTGGACGCTGCAGCAGGATATATTCGCTTTATATATATATATATATATATATATATATATATTCTATGGATCGGGGTTGCACGCCGCAACATGCCTTATAAGCTTTATTATTATATTGATCGGGGCTGCACGCTGCAACAAGCCTTATAGGCTATATATTTATTTTTATTATGGGATCAGGCTGCATGCCACAGCATCCCAGATTTGCTTATTATAGCGTTTGGGCTGAAGGAGCCCCTTCGGAGTCTGTGCCCACCACAGTGAGCGCATATGATATTATATTTGGGATGGACTTCCTAGGGCATGGAGTTTCCTTATTTATTTATAATTTTCCTGGGCATGGAGTTGCCTTATTTATTTATATTTGGGATGAAATTTTCCTAGGCTGGATTGGCCCTATACAGTACTGCGTGATTGACTATCACTTGTATTTTATATTGAGGGATGGATCTTCCCTGGGCTGGATCTGCCCCCACAGTACTGAGTGATTGAGTGCTCTGAGAGTGTGAATACACGAGTTCTACTGTGCTACATTGCATTAGACATACATACTTGATATGTAGGTATAGAGAAGTATTTTTCCCCATGCCATCTGATAATGAAATTTCTTATCTTTCGTTAAAGTTTTTGAGAAAAATCACAGATTTCAGATTTACTCATATTTTTGGTGATTTTTTGAAAAGGGACTGAGTTTTACTGTTATACTTGAAAAGATAATGTTTATTTTTTCGGAACTGTATACGAGCTAAGCATTTTATTATTGAGTTATTACTTGTGCCGCTTTAAATTGTATTGTTATGAGATGTTATTGGTTATTGGTGTGGACTCTAACTTTTGACCTAAGGTTATGTTCGTTACTTGTTGAGTATATGGGGTCGGTTGTACTCATACTACACTTCTGCACCTTGCATGCAAATTTCTAATGCTGATGTTGCTGCGTACGGTAGGAGCTGGATCTAAAGATGTACCTGTGTTTCAGTCATAGCTGCCTTTTGTTCTAGGTAGCTTTAGAATTTTTAAATTTGTTCCTGTATATTTCAAACATATGATGTATTTTTATTACACACCGGTTTTGTGAATTCTAATCTTAGAAGCTCATGATTTGTACTACCAGTCCTTGGGGATGTATTAGTGTCAGTTAAATATTAATTGAATCGGATTGTTGTTATTTGGCTTACCTAGGGGGTGAGGTTAGGTGCCATCATGGCTAGTTGGATTTTGGGCCGTGACAAGTTGGTATCAGAGCTTTAGGTTTATAAGTTCTACAAGTCATGAGCAAGTGTTTAGTACAGTCTTGCGAATCGTTATGATGACGTCCATACTTATCTTCGAGAGGCTACAGGACATTTAGGATAATTTCCCATCTTTTTTCCCTTATCGTACAGAATTGATTCAGCTTGAAACATAACTCTTTAAATTCCTTCCACGCATTCGTGTGCACGTGTGAGCGCTCGGTATCAGCTGTGCATCGACGGCTTGTGATTCCATGAATGAGGTTCGAGATGAGTATTCTATGTTTTGGAGATGGGCCAGTCTGGAGGACTTGTGTCCAGGGTTAGACTGCAGCTTAAGCTCGATAGTTTCGGTTGTGAGAACTTGTGCATTTGGACTTATGCGTTCGGTAGGGTTCCTATGAGTGAAATTTTTGGCTCGATGAGCGGTTGAATGACTATGGGATGATTTTGAAGCAACTGCGGGATGTGTTCAGATGGCTTGAATGTGATGGAAACAAATGGACTATTGGATGCTTGATTTCCGTCTTGCTTTGATATATAGTCGTGAGTTATGAGTGTGTTGAAGGATTTTTCACGCTATTAAATTGTGGGACAAATTAAATTCTCATTTCTTGTTAACGAATTTAGACTCAGGAAGATTAAGTGATCGCGTAGTGATTGTGGCTGCGAAAGGGTATATCAAGATGCCAATTTTAGGCTAAGCATGTGAGTTATCTCATGCGGAATAATCTACGGAGGTGTGCTCCTTATGATGTTGAGTGGAGAGTTTCTTTTCTACCAGCAGGGTGTATGTGTTAAGATTTGAATTTGAATCTGGTTGAGAAAGTTGACTTGATTGTCAAGAGAATAAATGCGATCTTAGCGGATGTTTGAGGTATTTTATGGTTGGTGTTGCATAAGCTTGAGAAGATTTTTTGTTGAACTGACTGTAGTATTATGGAAGTAATAGAGTATGGGTATTGTGAGTTATCGAGTATTTGTTTTATGTGGCTTTGAGCGAAGTGGGGGAGTCTGCTATCTACGATTTGATTGCACTATTTACGATTTATGGATCGGGGTTGCACGTTGCAGCTGACCTTATAGGCTTTATTATTATACAGATCGGGGTTGCACGTCGCAGCAGGACTTATAGGCTTTATATTTATCATTATTATGGGATCAGGCTGTACGTTGCAGCAGGCCAGATTGGCTTATTATAGCGCTTGGGTTGAAGGAACCCTACAGAGTTTGCACCCCCAACAGTGAGCGCAGATGATATTATATTTGGGATGGACTTCTGAGGGCATGGAGTTGCCTTATTTATTTATATTTGGTGGACTTACCAGGACATGGAGTTGCCTTATTTATTTATATTTGGGATGGACTTCCCAGGGCATGGAATTTCCTTATTTATTGATAATTTCCCTAGTCATGGAGTTGCCTTATGTATTTATATTTGGAATGAATGTTCCCTAGGATGGATTGGCCCTATACAGTACTGAGTGACTGACTGTCAGTTGTATTTTATATTGAGGGGTGGATCTTCCTTGGGCTAGATCTGCCTCGCACAGTACTGAGTGATTGAGTACTCTGAGAGTGTCAATACATGAGTTCTATTGTGTTGCATTGCATTAGAAATGCATACTTGATATGTAGGCATAGAGAAGTATTTTTCCCATGCCATCTGATAATGAAATTTCTTTTCTGTCGTTAAAGTTTTTGAGAAAAATCACAGATTTCATATTTACTCATATTTTCGGTGATTCTTTGCAAAAGGGCTGAGTTTTACTGTTATACTTGAAAAGATAATGTTTATTTTTTCGGAACTGTATACGAGCTGAGCCTTTTATTGTTGAGTTATTACTTGTGCTGCTTTAAATTGTATTGTTATGAGATGTTATTGGTTATTAGCATGGACTCTGACCTTGGTACAAGTTCATCACTACTTTCGACCTAAGGTTTGGTTTGTTACTTATTGAGTATATGGGGTCGGTTGTACTCATACTACACTTCTGCACCTTGCGTGCAGATTTCTGATGTTGATGTTGCTGCGTACGGCGGAAGCTAGATCTGAAGATGTACCTGCGTTCCAGTCACAGCTGCCTCTTGTTCTAGGTAGCTTTAGAATTTTTAAATCTATTCATGTACATTTCAAATAGATGACGTATTTTTATTACACACCAGTTTTGTAAATTCTAATCTTAGAAGCTCATGGTTTGTAATACCAGTCCTTGGGGATGTATTAGAGTCAGTTAAATATTAATTGAATCGGATTGTTGTTATTTGGCTTACCTAGCGGGTGATGTTAGGTGCCATCACAGCTAGTTGGATTTTGGGTCGTGACAAGTTGATATTAGAGCTCTAGGTTCATAGGTTCTACAAGTCATGAGCAAGTGTCTAGTAGAGTCTTACGAATCGGTATGATGACGTCCATACTTATCTTCGAGAGGCTACAGGACATTTAGGATAATTTCCCATATTTGTTTCCTTATCGTACATAATTGATTCAGCTTGAAACATAACTCTTTGAATTCATTCCAAGCATTCGTGTGCGCATGTGTGCACTCGGTATCAGCTGTGCATCGCCGGCTTGTGATTCCATGAACGAGGTTCGAGATGAGTATTCTATGTTTTGAAGATGGGCCAGTTTGGAGGACTCGAGGCCAGGGTTAGACCGCATCTTAAGCTCGGTAGTTTCGATTGTGAGAACTTGTGCATTTGGACTTATGCGTTCGGTAGGGTCCCTATGAGTGGAATTTGTGGCTCGATGAGCGGTTGAATGACTATGTGATGATTTTGATATGACCGCGGGATGTGTTCAGTTGGCTTGAATGTGATGTAAAAAAATGGATTATTGGGTTCTTGATTTGCATCTTGATTTGATATATAGTCATGAGTTATGAGTGTGTTGAAGGATCTTTCATGTTGTTAAATTGTGGGACAAATTAAATTCTCATGTCTTGTTAATGAGTTTAGACTCAAGAAGATTAGGTGATCGCATAGTGATTGTCGCTGTGAAAGGGTATATCAAGATGCCAATTTTAGGCTAAGCATGTGGGTTATCTCATGCAGAGTAATCTACGGAGGTGTGCTCCTTATAATGTTGAGTGGAGAGTTTCTTTTCTACCAGCGGGGTGTATGTGTTGAGATTTGAAATTGAATCTGGTTGAGAAAGTTGACTTGACTGTCAAGAGAATAAATGCAACCTTAGCGGATGATTGAGATATTTAATGGTTGCTGTTGCATGAGCTTGAGAAAAATTGTTGTTGAACTGACTGCGGTATTTTGGCAGTAATAGAGTATGGGTATTGTGAGTTATCGAGTGTTTTGTTATTTGGCTTTGAGCCAAGTGGGGGAGTCTGTGATTTGATTGCACGATTATGTGTTGTATCGGTTTCGGTTGAGGCATACTTGTGGATTAGTTATAACTTGTTGAGGTTGAGATCGAGGATGACTCGAGTAAGGAAATTCCTGGATACGGGTTATATTGCACTTTATGAGTATTTAAAAAACATGGGATGATCGAGTTGTTATTTGTGAAGGATGTAGTGCGCACAGAGTATGAATTCAATCGGTGGTGTTACGATAAGGTTACTTCTTTAGGTGTTATTATGCTAATGAGGCATGTGTCTTTCGGCCCGTTTAAACGGTGCAATTTAGATTTGAGCAAGGTGGGTGACTCTCGAGAAGGTTCTAATGGGTTTGAGATTTATATATTGCAATCGAGAATTTTTTCGGATTTGTGTACGGATAGAATATGATATTTATATTTGATGGTGTCGGGACTTGCGGTAATTCTGTATGACTATGGATTCTACATTCTAGTATAAGAAAGGTAAAAGAATAATTTTAAATTCAGATAAGGTATTTTCAGAGTGGGCGTTTCAGTTGTGGTACTTATGGGGGTGCTAAAGAATAATACAATGGCTTATGGGCCTTAGGGCGATGTGGTTTTATGTTAGGATGTCTTGTAGTGAGCTTTGGGTAAGGATCGTAGTGTTCTGACAAGGAGAAGTATCAACTTGAGGGTAATTTAGAAGAAACTCGGAGAAAATAGGATAACTGGGTAGTAGGCTAGTCCAATATGGTAATGGTATGCTCGGTTCTTTTAGGTTCTTATGATGTGGTGAGGCTTTATGGGTGTTTTGTGGCAATAATTTCGGATTTGACAGCATGTGTGGCTTGGTCAAGTTAGAGGAATTCAGTTCTAATAGCTTGGTTATGTGCAAATGAGTTTCGAAGAGTTCTCGATGGTTTCTATCACGGTTTGAGATGGATATGTCCTACCGGCGTGAGGAACATGTTATGTATTGTGATTTCCTCCTGTATGGGAGAAAATTGAAGGTTTCTAACTAACCGAGTATGTATTTTGCTTGTGACTCAGAGTGTTAATGAGGTTCTCGCATTTTCATAGGATGGCCTAATAGAGGCGGTGCGTGGAGTGAGATTGGGATTTGCATGTGCAAGAATACGATTCAGTTTCAAAAGAAAGGTCATGAGTTTTTGGAGCATAGAAGATTTCAGATATTGGCACTAGTGGTATTAGCTGTGAAGAGTGTACATTCAAAAGGGCACACTGTGTTTGACTTACGGATATTTCGTTGGGATTGCGGTATTAGCCTGGTTGATCAACTACTGATATTCAGATTTTTGCTATGTGGCACGGGATAATTATAGAAGTATTCCTCGTGGGATAATCGTGCATGAAATATGTGTTAGTCATTCTAGTGCTGGTGTTGGGATAAGTTACGGTGATTCATGTGTCTGATGAATTTGGAGACTGGGAGTTCTCAGAAGCATATTGTTTCGGGTTGCGGCCTGTTTGAGGTGAGTATCTTGTTTAAACTCGGTTGATGCACTAGTTGCGTGAATTATTTGTGATAGCTACGCACTATGAGTGCGCATAGGTGTGGGATTTGAGCCCATGTGTGAACATCAGGATAATTATTCAGGCTCGGGAAAATGCTTAGGCTATGATATGCCTAGCATTGACGGTTAAGCATAACGTTATAACGTTCTCATATTCGTACCTTTGTTGAGAACTATCTGGACTATACTTGAGGGTACTAAGAGGCTAATTCCCTGATTAAACTTGGTAATTACTAATTCTGCGATAACTTGCTGATTGGAGTTGTGATAGCACGCTTTGCACATGCCTACACTATGGCGTGTTATTTATACTTGTCCAGAAGTGTGAGAATCTTACTTCATTATCATATACATGTGTACTTGTTTAATTTCTCTTGTATGATATGCTTCGACTGGAGGCCTGTGACCTTGCCAGTGGATTTATATTATTAGCACATGACTTGTCCGTGCAGATCCATACATTTATATTACTAGCACGTGAGTTGTCCATGTGGATCCATACATTTATATTATTAGCACGTGAGTTGTCCGTGCAGCACGTGATTTGTCCATGCAACACGTGAGTTGTCCGTGCTGATCCATATATTGATATCACTAACTTGTGAGTTGCACGTGCCGCACGTGAGTTGTTCGTGCGGATCCATATATTGATATCATTGACATGTGAGTTGTTCGTGTCACACGTGAGTTGTTCGTATTACACGTGAGTTGTCCGCGTCGCTCGTGAGTCATCCGTGCAGTGTGTGGAAACTGTATTTCTTTTATCATTTATCTGATTTAATTGTCTTTCCTTTCCTCTACTTGTTATGATATTATTTGAGCAGGGTATTTGAAGAATTAAGCTTGCACCTATAGTTATTCTTTTCACGAAATTTGAGGGTTGGTTATAAATATTGGGTAGTATTGGGGTTTCATGTCAATAAAGTGGTTGTGTTTGACGAGATAAGGTTATTGGACCTAGAATGGGTACTATCAGGTTTGATTACGATGTGTTTGGAAGAATAATTGTAGAAATCGACTTATATAGTCTGCTATGGTATTTGTTGAACGGGGGAATTGTTGATCTGATAAGTGGTTATGAGATTCCGTGTGTTTCTTTCATTATCAGCAGTGTACGAAGGTTTTGGGACAAAGTTTTGTTTGATATGGGGTTTAATACTAGTACCGGGTTGGTTTTGAGTAGTTACGATGATTAGAACATTTTTGCGAATATGCAAGTTGTGTGGTATGTTGTGTGATTGGGGTTATGGCTATGGCTTGATACAACTTGTTCAGACTTATACAGTGTACATGTGAGATTCGGGTCTTGTAGACAATTTTGGGTATTGGAAATTGGGTTCTAAGTTTTACAGACTAAGGTTAAGGTAATGATCTTCAATTATGTTATGTTGTGAGGCCGATATGGAATAGGGTGGCATAGGATCACCCCCGGGTACGTGCGTGGTAAGATGGCATAGTAATTTGAAGGCTTAGGAACAACTCTGGCACGTTCGAGGACTAAGGTATGTTTAAGTGGGGGAGAATTGTCACAACCAAAAATCCATTAAAGGTCATGATGGTGCCGGACAACGCGGTCAGGCAGGCCAAAAAATAAATACTTAATTTGGTTCTCATTTTAAATATTTCTGAAATCATATTTCATTCAATTAAATAGTAAAAGATGAAGTTTACAAAATAAATAATAATATCTTTAAAAATTCCAATACAGTGCATCCCATAATCGCCCAAAACCTGGTGTCACAAGTGCATGAGCATCAACTAGGAATATAAAAAAATACAACATCTGTCCGGAATACAAATTGGACAGGAAAATATAAAGACTCTGAAGGAGACTCTGCTGGCTGCGGACTCGTAACGTGGAAGGCAGCTAACCTAAATCCCCGCAATAATCGCGCCTCTGCACCCGCGAGGCCACTAGACATATATGCACCTGCACAAAAACGTGCAGCAAGTGTAGCATGAGTATGCAAATCAACGCGCACCCAGTAAGTATCCCGCCTAACCTCGAAGAAGTAGTGACGAGGGGTCGACTCCGACGCTTACTAAGGGCCAACAATATGATAATATGAAATTCTAATTAAGCAAGATATATATAACAATAAAACTCAGAACAATAAATAACTGAACAAGTCTTCCGAAATATTTAAGAGCTTAAATCACTTCCTTCCTTTAAAACGTATGATCACACAAACAATGAATTTATACCGATTATGAAAAGAACTTCCAATTCTATTATCACACACGAATACCACCGAGGATGTTCGGCCCGATCCAACATAAAAGTAAATTATGCATTGCCGAGGATCGAACGGTGCGAACCATAGATGTAACTATTACACCGCTCGCGGATCATATATGCGACGCGGTCAAATATAAATTTATCAATTAATCATAACCCTTTCTAGATTCTTTTCAAAATAAAGACAATTCTAGTCGAAGCTTTTAAATCCTTAAAAATCCTCAACTCAGTTCCATTTGATACAGTTAACAAATATAATCAAATAACGGTGTCCACAAGCATGGTATAAACCTAAAACTACCCGAACATAAACAGGAACAGTAGCTACGTACGGACTCTCGACACTTCGTACGTACGTAGCCCCCACAAATAACAACACATATTAATTAAGTTCACCTATGGGGTAATTTCCCTCTTACAAGGTTAGAAAGGAAACTTACCTCGCTTCGAAGTTCCATCACTGGCTCCCAAGCCCTTCCAATAACTCAAACCGATGCCCGACGCTCCAAAACTAGTCAATAAACGTGCAAATCCATAAATACACACTCTAACACTTATTATAATCTGATTTATAACAATTCTTAACTCCAATTGAAAAGTCGATAAAATCACCCTCAGGCCCACGGCTCGGATTCCAAAATATTTCGAAGATAAACCTTACCCATATCACCACAAACTCAAATATATAATTTATTCCAAGTTCCACGTCCAATTTCGTCGTCAAAATCCAAAAATGAAATTTCTAGGTTTTTACCAAAAAGTCCACAATTTCTACCAATTCCATGCTTAACTCCTTATACAAATCATGTATTTAACTTGCAATAGGTGGGAATCACTTACCTTGTGTTTCTTGATGAAAATCCCTCATTGAAGCTCTCCAAAATCGCCTCAACCAAGTGGAAATTGAGAGAAGAAGAGCCAAATCTTGCTCTTTAAAACAATCTGCCCAGCGACCTCTCGCACCTGCGGTCCCTTGACCGCTTCTGCGGTTCCGCAGGTGCGGCCAAATTACCAATTCTGCGGTCCTCCTTCATACCCCTCAACTCCACATCTGCGGCCCCCATCTGCTTCTGCGCCTTCGCTCATGTGGCTCCATGTGTACAGGTGAGGTCCCGCTTCTGCGAAACTCGATCGCATCTATGGTCCCGGCCTTCCCCAGCCTAAGCTGTTTCTGCGACCCTCATGGCCGCTTCTGCGGCTCCACACCTGTGGCCCTAACCTCGCAGGTGCGGTTACACCAGAACTAGTGCACTTAAGCCATTCCCTAAGTCCAAAACTTGCTCCGTTAACCATCCGGGACCCACCCGAGGTCCCCGGAACCTTAACCAAATATACCAACATGTCCCAAATCACATTACGAACTTAGTCGAGCCTCCAATTCACATCAAACAATGTTAAAAACACGAATCACCCTCCAATTCAAACTTAAAGAACTTTGAAACTTTAAACTTCTATAATCGATGTTGAAACCTATCAAATCACGTCCGACTGACCTCAAATTTTTCACACAAGTCATAATTGACATTAAAGACCTACTCCAACTTCCGGAATCGGAATCCAACCCGGATACCAAAAAGTTCACTTACGGTCAAACTTATCAAAAACCTTCAAATTTCAAACTTTCTCCAAATGACCTACGAACCTCCGAATCCACTTTTGGACGCGCTCCCAATGCCAGAATCGCCATACGGAGCTATTCCCAGTCTCGGAATCCTAAACGGACATCGGTAACATTGAAATGCACTTCAACCCAAATTTATGAAGTTCTTTCAAAATGCCAACTTCCACAATAGGTGCCGAAAGTTGCCCGGGTAATCCAAAACCCGATCCGGATACACATCCAAGTCCAAAATCATCATACAAACCTGTTGGAAACTTCAAATACCGATTCCTAGGTCGTTTACTCAAAAATCACCCTTTAGTCAATTCCTCCAACTTAAAGCTTCCGAAATTAGAATTTTCTTTCCAAATCAACTCTGAAATTCCCGAAATTAAATTCCGACCACGCGTATAAGTCATAATGCCTGAAGTGAAGCTGCTCATGGCCCCAAATTGCCAAACGATATGCTAGAGCTCAAAACGACCGGTCGGGTCGTTAGATTCTCTCCCACTTAAACATACGTTCATCCGCGAACGTGCTAAGAACTGCTCTGGAGTTGTCTGAAATCACTGTTTAAAACCTCGTGCACCTACCCGTGCTACCACCACTCAGTCGAGTACATTTGCTCGAGCAAATTCGAAGATTCCCCTTTTTGTTTAGTTAAATTAGCCTTAAAGCCAAATTCCAACATTCGGAATTTTTCTGCCAGGCCTGCTCCCATCATCCGAACACTGTATCACTCACTACACGATGTACCAATACGTGATTGTATACTCTCACTGAATTCACACCATGCACCACATCATTCACATGACCATAATAACAACCTCTAAAAATAATAGCCGAAATCCTACGAATTTGATACTTACAACACACCTCATGACTCATATAAGTCTTGTTCCAATTCTTGAAATGCCACGACAGAGAAGATGTGTAGAACTCATAGCCACATGCCGAATTACAATTTATGGAGTATCTCCTCTCGATAAGAACCATTACCTCATTCTGGACCGAATAACAATATTTACTCTTTAATATGCTTTATATAAATCTGATCGCACTGATCCGAGGTCCGAAAATCTTGTCTCACCCAGTACAAGTCGTTCTGGCAATAAGCCACCACAAACACTACCAAAGGTCTCATATGATGCCACCATGTGCTAACAATCCATAAACTCGAATGTGGTAGATAAGGAAAAACGAACTCTGGAAAGAGTTACTCAACTCACGTAGCTAATTAAACAACTGAAAGGATGTTATGAACCTTCCTCAGGAAATGAGAAGCAAAACACGCAATAAAAGATATGGAAAACTGTACTCAATAACACACTATTGCGGCGTGCAACCCGATCCACACATGATACCCGTGACGGCGTGCCAGCCGATCCAATCAACATATCAGTGGTGGCGTGCCACCCGATCTAACCATATACCCGTGGCGGCGTGTCACCCGATCCGCACATAATAATCTAAAGAAGACACACATCAAGCCACAATGCTCATACACACGAAATGCCCGAATATCAACCATAAGCACGCCAAGTGCATAATACGAATCCTGGGGAGATGGGTAGCGTCACGCGCTACGATACTCAAGCACCACTAAGGTGCGATATATGACCTGTATCTCGAGAGCATCCTGCTCACATAATACCACAAACCATACGGGATCTCAATACGAGCACGAATAATCAAACTACCTCATAACCCACTTTGTATAATATAGATTACACGGGATAGCTGACGACAGGAATAACATCCAAGGCCCGAAGACCCTCCCGAAAACAACGCTATGCTGAGATGAGCACATTCGGCCTGATATAGAGCCCTCATTCACATTTAGATCCATTCACGGACCTCAAAATGATTCTGATCATACCATGCTTGACTAAGTATCCTCTCAAGGGCCCATAATGACCTATTCATGACACATAAAAATAGCCGTTAAATCCGGAACAAACTTCCACATTCCACAACTAAATGAACCGAGCGACCTCCAGGCATAAATTCTCACATTAGCGATAGTACCACAATCCCCATACTTGGTTTCCAATCTTTAATCAATCAAGTTACTATATGACACACTTATACAATCTTCCCGTGGGATACGCTCCCACGACTTTTCGCACCAGGTCACAAGCCTGCACATCCATACCACCGGCCACACTAATGTTGTAAAGTAACTCAAGAAGCCACAAATTAGTACACAAATCCCCTTACATAGGACACCGATATCAGCTGAAGCTAAAGGAAGTACCAGCTCACTCTAAACATCTGAATTCATCCCTGCTCATCCGAGCTTGTGACATTCTTGTCGACAACAACTGCAACCTTGAGCCTCAACTTCCAATTCCCCTACCGCTCACTGCACCTAACATACCAATACGCAAGAGTACCATAATTTTATCATAACTCCCAAACCACCAATATGGTATACACTTTATCATATAGAAACTTCTAACTTAACTTATTTCGGGAGAACCATTGCCCCACGTGACTGAATTCCCATAACCGAAAAATATACAAACCTCGAGTGTTGGTTTAAACCACCATAATTCTTACAGGCTCCATCTACACATAACAGGACATAATATTCGCATGCCTCCAAATAAGATCAATTACAGCGGCCGTCAAACCTCGAATGTACTGCCACAAATCACAGGTATACTTAACACGCTGAAGGAAATTATCACTACCATCATCATGCCGATTCAACCATTGCTAATCGAATCTGTCTTCTTTTAATTTACTCTGGATCTTCCTTAGAAATAACTACAACTCCTTTATCAATATAATGAACTCAATCCGCACTCATCCTGAGTGACCCCATTTCACGAGGCCACATTGTTTCCAAAACCCACGAACCATCCCATGCCCTCCTTGTGCTCATATTCATGTCTTTAACTGGTATACTCATTCTGAAAATCCCTCTATGAATCCGAAGTTATTTTCCTTCATTCCTCCAAAGCCACAACACAGAATAAAGATAACGTAGAACACTCCAAGCCACTTTTCATAATCCGCTGCAAAAGCTCAATACTTAACCATACTACTGGCTCAAATTCCTTAGACACTGCACTTTGAAACCACTAGAATCATTGTTGAGAGTCATCCACTCTGACTTGTTCCCAATTATGATCAAACTCCAAGGCCATGCTGGCACATGAACACCCTCTTAGAGAAACACCCGATTGAATCATGTTCCTTGTAACTCACCTCTACACGAAGCATAAACTTCGAGTCTTCCCAAATCCTAAACATGAATCGATAAGACCAATTGTAGCACACATTCCTTAAATCCTTGGCTCAAATCACCACTGATGTTCTCTTCCTTTAGTCGTAATAACCCATCAACATGCTGATAACCAGAAACCTCACAAGTAGATAACCATGCAATCCAATCATAGAAGGTGGGGCTCTCCCACTTAGCTTGAAGCTACCATTGAATAAATCTGGAACCTACCAAGATTCCTTCTTCCTTACTGACATGACCTTGCACAAGCGACCTGCCAAATTCCTCGAAAGCTTCATGTTAAGCATTTCATGAACGCCTTGAATCACTAGACATATTTACATATTCGATCTCTTACCGGATAGCCAGTAAAATTCTTCGTAAAAGTTTCATCAACACCACACAACAGTTAACCTGCTCACCAGAAATAACCCATCTGTGGAAATTCCATGCCGACATCTTCCAACAACGCTGCACCGAGTACAATTACTATGAAATCCTTAAACCATCCTGAGCTTGTGCTCATTCGCCAGCCGTACAAGCCCTTTCACTCCATATTGACATCAACTAAACGTGCGAAGATACATTCCAATCCACAGTCATGTTGTATCCTTCTTCATATCATGCAACTCTGCCACTCTCCCACTTTGGTCAAACCCTCTCCTTTAAGCAACTACCCGACTTCTGTTTCTCACACTAGACCTTCTAGAATTTAACCACCGCAAGATACCCCCCCTCCCACATGTCCTTCGTCATCCTTCGCTGCCCAGTTGTTGCCTTAACTGAATATCTATATTTGTAGCACTTGAACCAATAGATCGCTACCAACTTTAAACCCCTTCGAAGATCATCTTCCTCGAGCCGTCAACATTAGAAATACCCATTTAAATTCCGGAATTACTGCACTTTGTTGTCTCTAACAACAGCTTCTTCGGCACCATCTCACACTACTCTGCCCCCGAAGGCGAATTGATGAAGACCATGACACCGGCGAACCTTAACGTGTTCAACAAGGACGACGACACCACATCACATATGAAAATTCCACCATGCTCGAAAATACCAAGTCTCGTTACTCCATCAACCCAAACCTGAACATTTATAGTATGATTGCCTTTCCTTCGCTGGAAATAAAATACTGGATCTCTGAATCATGCACTGGGTAAACCTCCTTTCCAAGTCATTCACCGCTTCAACGCATAGACAAGAATCCTACTATTACACAAACACGGTGCGATAGCAATGCACAAATAGTCATAACAATCAATGCCAAATATCAAAACCTTAGGTAATGCTGATACTGAGCTGCAACTACAGAACGTCCTTCCGCGAGGCTATGACACAACGCAATCAAATATGCAGGGAGAAACATCCTGCACCAGATCTGTATTACCCTAAAAATTCCTCGACTCCCAATTTATAACAAGCGTTTGGCGTCGCATAAGACTGAATAGGAAGGGAATGAAGGCATAAGTCTCAAAAGAATCGAATCACACGATGAGGAATCAAGAAGGGAAGTGATCCTAACAGTCATGTAGACGCTCAAAGATAAGAACAGACGTCTCTGTACCGATCCACAAGACTCTACTAGACTCGCTCATGACTCATGAGACCTAAGTGAACCTAGTGCTTTGATACCATGGTATCACGACCCAAAATCCATTAAAGGTCGTGACGGTGCTGGACACAGCAGTCACGCAAGCCAAAAAATAAATACTTAATTTGGTTCTCATTTTTAATATTTCTGAAGTCATATTTCTTTCAATTAAATAGTAAAAGATGAAGTTTACAAAATAAATAATAATATCTTTAAAAATTCCAACATAGTGCAACCCATAATCGCCCAAAACACGATGTCACAAGTGCATAAGCATCAACTAGGAATATAAAATAAAATACAACATCTTTCCGGAATACAAATTGGACAGGAAAATATAAATACTCTGAAGGAGACTATGCTGGCTGCAAACTCGTAACGTGGAAAGCAGCTCACCTAAATCCCCGCAATAATAGTGCCTCTGCGCCCACGAGACCACTAGACATATATGCACCTACACAAAAATGTGAAGCAAGTGTAGCATGAGTACGTAAATCAACGCGTACCCAGTAAGTATCCTGCCTAACCTCGAAGAAGTAGTGACGAGGGGTCGTCTCCGACGCTTACTAAGGGCCAACAATATGATAATATGAAATTCTAATTAAGCAAGATATATATAACAATAAAAGTCAGAACAAGAAATAACTGAACAAGTCTTCCGAAATATTTAAGAGCTTGAATCACTTCCTTCATTTAAAACATAGGATCACACAAACAATGAACTTCTACCGATTATGAGAGGAACTTCCAATTCTATTATCACACATGAATACCACCGAGGACGTTCGGCCCGATCCAACATAAATGTAAACTGTGCACTGCCGAGGGTCGAACAACACGAACCATAGATGCATTTATTACCACGCTCGCGGATCATACATGTGACGCGGTCAAATATAAATTTATCACTTAATCATAACCCTTTCTAGATTCTTTTGAAAATAAAGACAATTCGACTTGAACTTTTAAATCCTTAAAAATCCTCAACTCACTTCCATTTGATACAGTTAACAACAATAATCAAATAACGGTGTCCACAAGCATGGTGTAAACCTAAAACTATCCGGACATAAATAGGAATAGTAGCTACGTACGGACTCTCATCATTTCGTACGTATGTAGCCCCCACAAATAACAACACATATTAATTAAGTTCACCTATGGGGTAAATTCCCTCTCACAAGGTTAGAAAGGAGTCTTACCCCGTTCCGAAGTTCCACCACCAGCTCCCTAGCCCTTCCAATAATTCAAACCGATGCCCGACGCTCCAAAACTAGTCAATAAACGTGCAAATCCATAAATACACACCCTAACACTTATTATAATCCGATTTATAACAATTCTTAACTCCACTTGAAAAGTCGATAAAATCACCCTCGGGCCCACGTGCCCGGATTCCGAAATTTTTCGAAGATAAAACTTACCCATATCACCACAAACGCAAATATATAATTTATTCCAAGTCCCATGTCCAATTTCGTAGTCAAAATCCAAAAATAAAATTTCTAGTTTTTCTACCAAAAACTCCATAATTCCTACCAATTTCCATGCTTAAATCCTTATACAAATCATGTATTTAACTTGCAATATGTGGGGATCACTTACCTTGTGTTTCTTGATGAAAATCCCTCCTTGAAGCTCTCCAAAATTTCCTCAACCAAGTGGAAAATGAGATAAGAAGAGTCAAATCTCGCTCTTTAAAACAATCTGCCCAGCGACCTCTCGCACCTGCAGTCCCTTGACCACTTATGTAGTTCCGCAGATGCGGCCAAATTATCGCTTTTGCGTTCCTCCTTCATACCCCTCAACTCCACTTCTGCGGCCCCCATCCGCTTCTGCGCCTTCGCTCATGCGGCTCCACGTGTTCAGGTGCGGTCCCGCTTCTGCGGAACTCAACCACATCTGAAGTCCCATCCTTCCCCAGCCTAAGCCGCTTCTACGACCCTCATGACCGCTTCTGCGTCTCCGCACCTGCGGCCCTAACCTCGCAGGTGCGGTTACACAAGAACTAGTGCACTTCAGTCATTCCCTAAGTCCAAAACTTGCTCCGTTAACCATTTGGGATCCACCCGAAGCCCCCGGAACCTTAACCAAATATACCAACATGTCCCAAATCACATTACGAACTTAGTCGAGCCTCCAATTCACATCAAACAACGTTACAAACATGAATCACCCTCCAGTACAAACATAATAAACTTTGAAACTTCAAACTTCTATAATCGATGCCGAAACCTATCAAATCACGTCCGATTGACCTCAAAGTTTGCACACAAGTCATAATTGACACTACGGACATACTCTAACTTCCGGAATCGGAATCCGACCCCGATGCCAAAAAGTCCACTTCCGGTTAAACTTCTCAAAAACCTTCAAATTTCTAACTTTCGCCAAATGACCACAAAATGACCTACGGACCTCCGAATCCACTTTTGGACGCGCTCCCAACACCAAAATCGCCATACGGAGCTATTCACAGTCTCGGAATACCAAACGGACATCAGTAACATTGAAATGCACTTCAACCAAAATTTATGAAATGCTTTCAAAATGTCAACTTCCACAATAGGCGCCGAAACGTTCACGGGTCATCCAAAACCCAATCCGGATGCACTTCCAAGTTCAAAATCATCATACAAACCTGTTGGAACCTTCAAATCCCGATTCCAAGGTCGTTTACTCAAAAATCACCCTTTAGTCAATTCCTCCAACTTAAAGCTTCTGAAATTAGAATTGTCTTTCCAAATCAACTTCGAACTTCCAGAAATTAAATTCTGACCACGCGTACAAGTCATAATACCTGAAGTGAAGCTACTCATGGGCCCAAACCGCCAAACGATGTGCTGGAGCTCAAAATTACCGATCGGGTCGTTACAAGAATGTAACGACCCGACCGGTCGTTTTTAGCATTTACGCCCATTTCAACTATTTGAAGTCTTGAATAGCTTTATATGATGTATTCTGACATGTATGAATCGTCGGTTTTGTTTTCAAGTGTTTCAGAACATGGTCGGAATAATGAATTGCATGTTTGAAGCCTTAAGTTGAAAGAGTTAACCAAATTTATCTTTTTAGTATTCGACCTCAGATCGGCGTTTTGATAATTCCGTTAGGTCCAGATGGTGATTTTGGACTTGGGCGTATGCCCGAAATTTAAGTTGGATATTTCTAGAATGTTTTGACATCGTTTCTTCAAGCTTAAATGATACCACATTAATCAAATAAGCTCCAAATTCATTTTTGATTGAATCATTATATCCGTATTGAAATTATGGATCCATAACAAAAAGAATCGTCGAATTCGAATATCGTATGAGAAAGTTATGTCCATTTTCGTGTCGGGAAAGATTGCTGTTTTTCTAGGGCATGCGACTTGCCTGGACAGAGTCTAAAAATAGGGGTTTCGGCCATTTTAACATATTTGGAGTTATGGAACTTGGATTGAAGCAATTTTGAGACGATTTTCACCATATGGATTGGAGTAAGTGATTCTAACTTTGTTTTGGTTAAATTACACGAATCTAACTTGATTGACGTCATTTCTTCAAGCTTAAATGATACCACATTAATCAAATGAGCTCCAAATTCAGTTTTGATTGACTCATTATATCCGTATTGAAATTATGGAGCCATAACAAAAAGAATCATCGAATTCGAATATCGTATGAGAAAGTTATGCCCATTTCCGTGTCAGGAAAGATTGCTGTTTTTCTAGGGCATGCGACTTGCCTGGACAGAGTCTAAAAAAAAGGGTTTCGGCCATTTTAACACATTTGGAGTTATGGAGCTCGGATTGAAGCGATTTTGAGACGATTTTCACCATATGGATTGGAGTAAGTGATTCTAACTTGGTTTTGGTTAAATTACATGAATCTATTGTTATTTTTATCAACAAATTAGTATTTTGGGTTGAAAATAGTAGAAACTTTTATAGACTTTAATTGAGGATTTGAAGGCCGCGTTGTGGTCGAATTTGAGTAATTTTGGTATGGTTGGACTCGTTGTTGAATGAGGGTTCAAATTTTATAATATTTTTGGATTCCGAAACGTGGACCCCACCATTAACATTTGTTTGACTTTTCGAGCGGAGTTGGAAATTTTTATAAATTGTTAAATTGTAAGTATTGGAGTATATATTGATTAATTTGCACGTTGTTTGACTAGTTTCGGATCGTTTGGCTTGGAATTGAGGAGATAGGAAGGCTTTCAGAGGTTGATTCGTGCGGAATGGAATTTCCAGAGTATTGTTTAGCTTGCTCGGCATATGATTCGACTTGTTCGAGGTAAGTGACATTTCTAAACTTGGAGTTGAGGGCATGAACCCTGAATATACATATTATATGATTTGTTTGGAGGTGACGCACATGCTAGGTGACGGGCGTGTGTGCGTGCACCATAGAAATTGTGACGTAATTGATTCTTTGAAATTGTGTAGTCAAATAATCTTGGCATTATCCCTATACTTTCATGTGTTAAAGAAATTGAGTAGAGAATCATGTTAAAAATTATGTTGAGGCTATATGCCGGTATTATTGAGACCCACAGAGGTCGTATTGTTTAAATTTTTATTTCATACTTAGTCATATTCATCCACTTGTGAGGATATTTATGGGATCGAGCTGCACACCGCAGCAGGCCATATTGGCTTCATTTATATTATTTATGAATCGGGGTTGCACGCCGCAGCAGGCCTTATAGGCTTTATATTTATCATTATTATGGGATCGGGATGCACGCTGCAACAGGCCAGATGGCTTATTATAGTGCTTGGACTGAAGGAGCCCCTCCGTAGTCTGCACCCCCCAGTGATCGCATATGATATTATATTTTGGATGGACTTCCCAGGGCATGGAGTTGCCTTATTTATTTATAATTTTCTTGGGCGTGGAGTTGCCTTATTTATTTATATTTGGGATGAATTTTACCTGCGCTGGATTGGCCCTATATAGTACTGAGTAACTGACTGTCAGTTGCATTTTATATTGAGGGATGGATCTTCCTTGGATTGGATCCTCCCCACAGAGCACTGAGTGATTGAGTATTCTAAGAGTGTGAATACATGAGTTCTACTATGTTGCATTGCACTAGACATGCATACTTGATATGTAGGCATAGAGAAGTATTTTGTTCCCATGCCATCTGATAATGAAATAATTTATTTGTTGTTAAAGTTTTTGAGAAAAATCATAGATTTCAGATTTACTCATCTTTTGGGTGATTTTCGGCAAAGGGACTGAGTTTTATTGTTATACTTGAAAAGAAAATATTTATTTTTTCGTTACTGTATACGAGCTGAGCATTTTATTGTTGAGTTATTACTTGTGTTGCTTTAAATTGTATTGTTATGAGATGCTATTGGTTATTGGTGTGGACTATCACCTTAGTACAAGCTCGTCACTACTTTCAACCTAAGGTTAGGTTTGTTACTTATTGAGTACATGAGGTCGGTTGTACTCATACTACACTTCTGCACCTTGTGTGCAGATTTCTGATGTTGATGTTGCTGCGTACGATGGAAGCTGGATCTGAAGATATACCTGCGTTCCGGTCAAATATGCCTCTTGTTCTAGGTAGCTTTAGAATTTTTAAATATGTTCATGTATATTTAAAACAGATGACGTATTTTTATTACACATCAGTTTTGTAAATTCTAATCTTAGAAGCTCATGATATGTACTACCAATCCTTGGGGATGTATTAGAGTCTGTTAAATATTAATTGAATCAGATTGTTGTTATTTGGATTACCTAGCGGGTGAGATTAGGTGCCATCACGGCTAGTTGAATTTTGGGGCGTGACAATTTAGAAGAGTACCATCTGTACGGGATAACTCGGAACATGGGAATTAGGAACTTGGGCCAACCATACTTGAAACTTACGGGAACATCAAGAAATTCAATTTCAAGAGAGAAGTTTAGCCAACATACCTTGTCTGAGATTTCCTTAAGTTACTACAATGCCCCAACACTTCTAGCAATAACAATCTATAAGAAGATAGCGAAAGTAGGTTAATAATTAGGAGTATTCTCATGGTGTAACTCTCTTAGGAATTTTGTCAAACACCTAGTATGCAAAATAGACTACAAAGCTCTATGATGGTAATCCATTCCTCCCTCAACCAATTTCAACAAGAAACTACCCAAAATAGTTCATTAACCCCATATACTACAAGCTATTGTCATATACATGACCTATTTCTAATCCCACAATAAACTTAGACCCTAAAATAACTTGCATGGATGGTATAAGATAGGAACTTACCCGGATAGATGGTGGTCTAGTGAGTGGCTTCCTTGATTCTTGAAGATTGCTGCAATAATGGGTGCTTAGAATGCTAGGCCTTCCCCTTCTCTTTCTAAAATACTCTTACCTCTCTCTAAATTTACCAGACATTCGTTTCAAAATAAGCCCCAAAGGCTATTTATCAAAATGGGGTGGGGTTACAAATATAGAAAAATGGATCGTCCGAACTCAGGTATGCGGTCGCAGAATGTACCACATAATAGATATGTGGCCCGCAAAATGGGTCACGAAAACGATGCCAAGAACTGGGCTGGTCTGGACCGGTCTGCGACAGGTCTGCGATATGCAAACCACTTATGTGGCCGTAGAATGGACCGCATAATCATCCAACAAAATTCTTCATGCCAAATCTGTGATGAAAAATGCGGACCACGAAATGAATATGCGATCGCAGAATGGACCGCAAAACGACCTTCAAAATTTAACTATTTTTCTGCTCAACTCTACGACAGGAATGCGGCTCGCATAATGGATATACGGTCATGAATATGACTGCATAACTGGCCCTTCAGCAAAATATTTCCATCAATACCTCGATGCATTCTTCAACCCAAAAAGTTCGTACCGCGACGAGAACTACTACATCCGTACACATCACCCTACCTCGGCACACAAACCTTAAATCCCTTAGCGAAATTTTACGGGGCCTTACACTATGTGTGCATATGGACCTTAGGTTAGGCTAGAAATAGGGTTCTCTAAGGTGAGGGTTCTAGATACTTAAGGAGATTGGATAAGTGGATGGTACCGGTAAGAAGGGAGGGAGGGGTTCCTTAAGGGGATTGGGACTAATTTTTGGAGGTACCATACCAGTACCACTACTAGTCCTAGGAGAAAGCTACTTAAGGGGGCCGGTAAGGGTACTTAGGAATATTTTCAAATTAAAAACATTGTTATATTTAAATACGCAAAAACTTTACGGGATGAAAAAAATTCAAGGCTATGAAGTGCCTTCTATTTTATATAATGCAATGTAAATATTATATTTCTAATACAATTTATAAGCATTTATTTGTATTTTAATACTTGTAAAAATAAAATTATATATTATTTTTGAACTATTTACGTAATGTTTCATTCACTTTTAGTGGTTCTTCACTGGAAATTGGTAAAACTAATTTTTCCATGTCCCCGCCGTCTCCGGTAGATAGTATTTTATTATAGGCATCTTTATCTTCTTGAATTATTTCTGCAAGGCGAAAATTTCTTCTCTCCGCTTTAATGTCAATATTTTGGCAAGTCTTCATTTCCTTGATCATCGTAAAATTATCTTTCTAACAGTTGTTCTAGAAAACCCTTGAAAGGTAGGATTATACGTTTCTTGTAAGTAACGAATAAATCCGGACTGGTTAGAATTTATTTCAAAACGAGGATACCCTCCCTAGCATTGCCCTTAGTCAATATATTAAACACTTTTTTTACTAGTTTAGGATATAATTTTAATAATAAATAATTAAAATAACAACAAATAGCAATATACGTATAACAAAAATAAATTCAAAAATTAATAAAAGTTGAAACATGTGTACCAAATGCCAACATAAACATGGATGTATAATTGATGTCGAAGGTAGAAAATTGCTCCGACTAGTAGTGTAGCACCAATAAAAAAATATGTCTACATATAATTGATGTTGATGCTTGAAAAATTATAGCGAAATAATTGAGTGCTAGAATGTAATAGCAATTAGAATGAGAGTGAGTGAGAGAGAGAGTTTTGTGTGAAAAATAAAAGAATAAAATGAGGTATTTATAGTTTTAAAATAAGGACAAAGTGTAATTTAACAAACTTAAGGATTAAAAATATAAATTATGGGGTAGGGGTGTTAGGGGGGTAGGTGTCACGATCCAAAATCTATAGTAGGTCGTAATGGCGCCTAATGCCGCCGTTAGGCAAGCCCACACGTGAACTTCCAATTTAATTATCCCTTTTTAACTTTTAAAAACAAAAGTTTCCTTTTAAAACACCGAAATAAGTAAGATCTCATGCAACCATACATACTTCTTCCTCAAAAATATCAAGCATGAGAAAAACATAGACCATAGTGATAGTAATAATAAGTACAACAGTACTTAAACGCTAGAACCCCCAAAACCCAGTGCCACAAGTGCATGAGCAATCTAGAGAATATATGGCTCTCAGCGCTAGAGGGAAACTCCGGTGGTCCTTACACGGCTGCCCTTTTCTGTCGCTCTCAGCGCTCCAGTCTCAGCCTTGGATTAGTGCAAGTTTGACTCCTTCATGAGTTAATTATGGCTTCTTTGCCTCATTTTGACCAAACCCTGCAAGCAAGCACATTAAGTTAGTTCTCGGGAATACCTTTACGCATTTTTTACTCAAAACCTAAGAAAAAGAGAGCAAATAATAGGCTAAAACCCCTAGTTATCAACTCCGCCAAACTTAAGCTTTTGCTTGTCCTCAAGTAAACAAGGTAATTCCCACCTCCACAAAAAGAAGAAAGGAAATTTTCAGCTTTTTTAAGGTGACTTCATCAATCATCAATTGGGACTAACAACTACCCTCAACACAAATGCATTATCAACAACATCATGCTATTATTTCTTGATTTCCATAGTTCTAATGTGACACAAAATCATCAAGAATTGACTCAATTCATCAAGGAAGCTCGCTCTCTCACGTAGGTCATTGTGGATCCCAAACTCCTCCTCCTCTACTCTCCATGAGCAAATCTCACTTTATAGAATGTGGCACTCAAAACAAGGATTGTAAAGAAATGCGCTCATCACTCTCAAAAGAATGCCACAAGTCCGGCTCTAAGTACCATAAGCTTGCCCCTTATGTAGGTCACCCCTAATGTAAGATCACTCAACTTGAAATCATATAGGGCTTTAGCGAGATGTAATGAAGGCTTTTTGGATCAAGGTAGGACATAATGAACTATGACAGTTTTATCTTTCCTTAAGCGCTCCATTTTCTCATTCCGGTTCATACTTTCTTGACTCTTTGAGTCATTTTCTTCTTCCTCGGGGGAACTAGAGAGACATATTGTCACTCTTTCTTGTTCATGACAATCATTTTTCTCCTTTTCTCATCATTCTATGCCTTTCAACATTAATTTCTTTGAATCCCTTCAACCTTTTCTTTCTTTTCGACATATTTCTTTTTAACTCTTTATCTTTTTCTTTGCATTTCCTTTTCATCAACTCTTTTTGTTCTTTGTATCTTTTATCACTGTGAAGTTACTCGTCTCTCCCCGAAACTTATGTTTTCACTCATTGCTCATCATGAATGCTAAGGAAAGATTGGGTGCCAAGAGATGGTCATTATAAAACGGATGAAGGCTTGTAATGTGGCTATTGAATGAAAAAGGCTTAGGCTCAAAGGGGTTGACTAGGGATATTACATTGGTAGGCTACGAAAGCTTCCACAGTTCAAATGGGACCAAGGATAGCCTACAATCACTTCTCAAGTCGAGCTACACTTAGAATTTCACCTGGACAAACATTTAGGGCAAGTTCTAGACTTGTTGGCACGGGACTTGGACTTGCAATGCAATACCTCACCTCTCAAGCTACTGGATTGTTAAAGAGAATAGAGTCAAGGGACCACAACAACCTTAACTAAGATTGAAGACCACAAATGGCTCATAGAAACCACTTCATGATAGTTTTAGTCAACTCAAGAGTCTAAAGGTCACAACTAGAGCTAATCTCTTCAACCAACTTGTCTCTAACCATGAGGTCGAAGGTAAATGTGTTGGTACCAAGTGAAGCCTTCTTGAGACACTTTTATTCATTACTACTATATATCAAAACAAAAATAAAAACAGACTCAATCCCTTAAGAAGGTTGTCATGCCATCCATCGTTGGAAAGAGCCACCCGGTTCACACAGCAACCATCTTTGGAAAGAATCGAGGCATTAAAAAAACCAAAGGCTTATTGATCACGCAAAAATATAAAAAGAGGCTACAAACTCAAAAAGAAGCTATTAAAGGAAGTAAGAATCTAAGTTATTAAGGAAAATTACAAAAGAAATTATATAGTAAAATACGGAAAGTAAACTGAATATGTACAATAGGGAGTGAAATGAATATACACAAAATGGGGATGAATATATACATGGAATGGTAAAGTTATATACATAACAAAAGTGAAAAATAACAAAAATAGTATCATAATTATTACATGGCAGCCATCAAAGTCATCAAATCAAAATAAGACCCCCCCCCCCCCCC